>JAKEKT010000085.1:0-161169 GCA_021495925.1 Diplodia intermedia | reverse complement strand
AAGAGCAAGAATACGACTGCTCACAACAAGAGCAGAGAGAGAGAGAGAGAGAGAGAGAGAGAGAGAGAGAGAGAGAGAGAGAGAGAGAGAGAGAGAGGAGGGGGGAAGCTTACTCATAAAGTCAAGCTTGCCGTCCTGGTGGTAGTGATACTGCCACAGCACGTTCGAGTCGACGAAGAACAGCGACACCCACGGCGTTTTGGCGGTGCGGTTGTAGTCGTAGATGTAGTGCGGCACGAGCGCGAGGCTCGCGTTGACCGGTGGTTTGTGGATGGTGATGGTTTTGCCCGCGGCAACGTCGTTGTTGTCAACTCTCGTCAGGCCTTTGCCGTCGAAGGCGTCGAAGTACCCCTCCGAGTCCTGGAACCAGGCGTCCGAACGGTCCAGGTAGGAAGGATGTTGGCAGCTGTAGGTTGCGATGTGCGAGTTGTCAGGTATTTTTATGGAGTTGTCGAAGGAACCGAGAGTCCAGTAGGGATCGGAGGGGTTTGAGGTTTGGAGTTGGCGCAGGCTCGAGTTTGAGTCGAGGAAGTAGAGGGTGAGGTTGGGGGTCTGGGCGGCCTGTGCAATTAGATTTGCAAGGGCGGAGGAACTCGAGCAGGGATCCACTTACATTTGCGGAACATGCGTAGAAGCTGGCTGATATGGGAGTGGGGTTTTTGAAAAGGTCTGAGCGAGGAACATTGCTGTCCCTGACCTTCACCGGCGACACTGTCCATGATTTTCCGGATGAGTTCCAGGAAGATTGATAGATGCCATCTCGACTCGTTTGGAAAAATACAAGATGATGTTCGACCGAGTTTTGTGTGAAGTTGACGGCTGCGAGATTGCTATTCGGAAGGAAGGCCGTCGCGGGCGTGGACGCGTTGACGGCAGCAGATGAATCGGCGCGGGATGGGCCTTTTCCAGCCAATGATGCGCCCACTCCGCCTCCGACGGCAGCAGCTACGACGACAAGAAGTATAATGGCCGATAATACCCAGAAATTCCTTCTCGGCATCCCGCATATCCGTTCGGTTCCAGCTTGCGGTTGTATTGCTTCCGGTAGATCTTCTGGATTGGCTCCGACCTGTGGCAGCACGTTTGCTCCATGCTCGGCTACTCCTGGGTGTAAAGGTGAATTTGGAGGCTTGCGTAGCTGATCTTGACGGTTCGCCTCTTCGTCGACTTCCAGAGTGCTGTAGACCTCATGTTCATTCATGATCCGCCCGAGGAAAATTGCGAGGGAGGTAAGAGTGGCAAGTGTTGGCTGGCATTTGGAGCTATCCATATATAGTTGCTTCGCGGGTTTCACAAGAGACTGTGCGGTGTTACCGCACCAAAGCATCAGCCGCACTGCTACAACAGGATCACTAGCTTGTATGACGCGGGCGGTACTCGAAAAAGCATCCTGATGTACTGTTGCACGAGTACCCACTGCAGGAGGATTCAGTGCGGGGCTAGAAAGGCGTAGCTCTGGAATGCGAGAGGGGAGAAACAATGCGTTTGGGGCGCAGGTTTCACCGCAGTTTTGCTTGAATCTCTCCAATAACCGAATGGCTGAAGGTGGGAAGCCAGGGAGTTTTCGTACAACCAGACATGCTCACGGAGTAAAAGCTGTCGTTGTGACGGTGTTGCGCATAGTCCAGCTCGCGAATGTGTTGTGCGCGCTCCATCTTCTGCTGGAAAGCGAGTGTGCTGGACGTGATGTTGACGTTGTCGTCTTGCGGGTCGTCTGCATTCGAGTGAAGATATGTGTAGCCGGTGAGCTGGCGATTGATTGTGGGTTTCTGGATAGAGCAGTTGCGCTGGCGTTGCCCCGGTGAAGCACCTCACCTGCCGACACGCTCCGCTCCTTCCCAAAGCCATCGTGCCTTCCCAACTTGCTGAGCCGCCACTTGGTGCCGACGTTCGTCCGGGCCGCACATATATAGACCCTCCCCCGCCGCCCGTTTCCTCTCCTCTTTCCCTCCTCAACCTCTCCGTCCTTTGTTGCCTTTCGGCTTCACCTTCGCACTTTCATCCAACCCGTTTCGGTTCACTACCAACACACTCCCTTCCGGTGCTCAGCCTCACCATGAAGATCCTCACTCTCCTGGTCGCCCTTGTGGGCCTGCTTCCGATGCTGGCCCAGGGCTTCTGGAAGATGCCCTGCTACGGCACCGTCGTTCGTGAGCGCATCGATCCCGTCCTCAGTCCCGGCGCCGTCTCGGATCACGTCCAGCGCGTCGTCGGTGGATCGGGCATCAATTTCACCATGGACTGTCGCACTAGTCTCCAGGCCGGTTGTTCGTCTTGCACGGTTAAACAAGACAAGTCTAACTACCTGGTCCCGCAGCTGTACTCGGTCGCATACGACTCCTCTGGCCCGATGTACACTTTCGTGCAGGATGGTGGCGTCAACATCACCTACACGTGAGTCGACAAGGCGCCTCTGAACAGTGTTGCTACTGAATCTCTCTAGTCAAATCCGCGACAGCTCCGAGACCATCAAGCCTTTCCCTGAAGGCCTCACCATGGTTGCCGGCGTCACTTCGAGGCGCAGCTCGTTTGGAGACGCCATGGCCAATGCCATCTCATTCCGCTGCAATGGCACGACCTTCAGTTCTCCCAACATGCCCCAACACTGCATCACCATCGTCGCCAGCGTTAGCTTTCCCTCCTGTTGGGACGGTTACAACGTCACCATGGATGACTTCCCGCACATGTCTTACGACGAGGACGGCAAGTGCCCTTCGACCCATCCTGTCCGAGTCATGACGCTGCGTTATGACTTCGAGTTCGACTCTTCCAACCTGAGGCATCCAAGGCCCCATGACCAACTTATTTTCTCCACTGGAGACGCTACCGGTTATGGCTTCCAGGGTGTCTTCATCAATGGTTGGGACACGGAAGCGCTCCAGGCCGCCATCGACACTTGCACCGACTCCGAGACCGGTGACATTGCGACCACGTGCCCAGTTCTTACCCAATACGACGCCGACCAGTGCATGGACTGCAAGGTTCCTGGTCGTGTGGATGAGCCCATCAACCAGGTCGCCGCCCTTCCCGGCTGCCATGAAGTCTCAAATGGGATCGGCAAGCGCCAGCAGGACTGCAGCGGCGGCCCTCCGCCGAACATTACCGACTACCAGACCACCAATGAGGACCTTACCGACTGCGGTTGGCAGTATGAGGGCTGTTCGACCTCTGGCGATCCGTTCGGCATGAGCGGCAACCTCAATCAGAGCAGCCAGGGCTTTATTCGTGTGGGAGGCGACCCCCTTCTCACGCCTGATTGGTGCATGTCCCGGTGCAAGGCGTACTCCAACACTACTTTTGCCTGGTTTGGCCTCCACGCGGGCCAATGCGTTTGCTCCGTGTCGGATCCCAAGCCTGAGACGCTACCCGTGGTTGGCTTCCTCGGCAACTGCGACGCTCCGTGCCCCGGCAACGGCTCTCTCTCCTGTGGTGGTTTGGACAGCACCTCGCTGTACAGATCCTGTAGCGACAACTGTACCAACTCCGACTTCGTGCAGTGGCCTTCTCACCCCGCCTTCCTCTCGACGCGCTCCGTCCCCATCGTCGGTGAGGACAACGCCTCCACTGATAAGGATGCAACCCTCGCTGCCATCGATGACGCGGCAGCCTCCACCGTCCTCAGTGCGCGCTTCGAAAGCCCCAACGTCAACTCCCCTTTCATCGGCTACAAGGTCTGCGCACGCACTCTTAACAACACGCTGAGCTGCACCGTGGTCCAAGGCCCGCGCGCCGAGAGTGTCGCTGCCGCTTTCATCGACTGGGCCATTGCCGAATACGCACTTGACCACCACGGCAACCACTACCACCCCTCCTCATCGCCGTCACCACTCGAGGACGTCCTTGATGCGCGCATCGCCCAGCTGCGCCTCGCTGAGCTGCACCGCCTGCGCCCGCGCGTCATGGGTGCCGATGCCGTGCTCGCCGTTGCCCTAGTCTCGTGCATCTGCCTGCTCGGTTTCGCCTTCGTCGCCAAGCAGCACGAGGCGTGCGGCGCCGCGCGCCGTGTCGGTGCTGTCCAGGGCGATCTTGAGTTGGCTACTCGCCTGCTCGACATGGACCCGGCCGTGTTGGAGATGCTGTTTGCAAAGTATGCGGCTATCAAGGAAAGCGAGGGAAAGAAGATGAAGGATGAGGACGAGGCTAAGAGGCTGAAGAAGCACAAGAGCGGCGCCGGGTCGGTGGATAACGAGAAGGAGTACCATGACTTCTTCTTCCGCTGAAGAACGCTGAATTCTTCCCTTCTTCTTCATGTCATCCACTTTCCTTTTGTCTACTAGCCTTCCCGAACAACGGTCGCCGGATCGTTATTTCCACGGTCAAGGTTGCCGCTGCTGGTGATGAACGCATTGTAGAGTAGCTTCTTAGCTGGAGGGTTTCCCTTCTCGACCTGTCCTAGCTGACATGGTCAATCAATGGAATATTGACTGATTTCCTACTGATTTCATCAACTGCTTTCCCAGTGCGTGATGAAATCGTTGCTTTTTGGTTGCTGGTGATATCCACTGTCGCCCTTTCCTCTTTCCTCAAGCGTCGAACGGAAGGCTCGAGTCGAGAGTGTGTAGCGAACTGAACGCAACGTCCGAGAGTGTGCTCAACACTGCAGTCTTTAAGTAGGAGCTTCGAAGGTAAGGAGCGCCGGTGGCGACACGACGGAATCTCGCCACCATAAGTAGTTGCAAGCCCACCATCACCAAAGCGTGAAAACAAGAACGGAAAACAGAAAGAGCTCCAAGATCGCAGACGGTACGCATACATCAACACCACGGCCAGAGACACAGCGCCGAAGCACGATGAACAAGTAAGTAGTGGCCCTTGAGAGCATAGAGTCGGCAAAACTTACCCGTACACGCAGCAGGTCTTCGCACAACACCACCACCACCAATTGCCACTTGGGCAGTAAGCGCACAACCTTAGCCGAAGGAAGGGGGGGGGGGGGAAGGATGGCCATCTGATGAGCCGCATGAGGACAACGGACGGGACGGGACCGTAAGCCGCTGGCCTGCGGGCTCGGCACCAAGAAGAAACACCAAAAGAATACTGTAAAACGTCATGTGAAAAACAGATGGAAGATCGGGATGGACGAACGACCACTTGAGATTTCGACCATTAGCGGCGTTTCCTTTTCCAAGGAAACATGAAATGTTTGGGAAATTTTGCGAAATGATGATCAAGCTGATGACGTACACGGCGAGATGCCCTGAGGAAAAAACGTACAGGAAACACCGCATCCCCTTCACTCCCCCGCCTCCAAGATGTTCACACAAAGATGATGACAAGGAGAAGACACACGAGTTGTAAGGAGATGATTTTGCGCCCGTTATCTACTTGCGTACACCGCCCATCCCAAAAAAGAACATCCGATGGTTCCAAAGAAAAGTTATCAACATACAACATGGTGCTCAGAAAGTGCCGCCCGGAAGCTCCCATGTATTACGTTTCGCAGAGGGACCGGTTTCGCGCTCGCGCGAGAGAGCCTGCTTCCCACGTGCAATCATTCCGACAGTCGTTCATTCCGGCCGAATTTAGCTTCTTCGTGCCGTCGCTTTTTCGCGTTCGTCAAGTGCGCTTGCTTAGACCCCCGTCATCCGTGCAGTGTAATTGACCGTGCTGCCGGATCTGTGTTCACCAAGCGGGGGCGAAGCAATTTAGGAGTCGTACGAGCAGACGACACCCTGGTCGGCGCGGGAGTTCATGAGCAGGGCGACGATGAGACCGTACAGACCTGCACAAGTCACGTCAGCATCAAAGCTCAACAGCAGTGTGGAACCGGGGCAGAACGTACCCAGAACTTCGGCGAAAATGAGAATCAGAATCATTCCGACGAACAGCCTGGGCTGCTGGGCGGTACCACGGACACCAGCATCACCAACGATACCGATGGCGAAGCCGGCGGCGAGACCGGCCAGACCGACCGACAGACCAGCACCGAGCTGGATGAAGTTGGTGAAGAGGGCGCTCTTCTGCTGCAGGCCGTTGGAGATCAGGACGGACACGACCAGACCGTAGATACCAATGATACCAGCCATAATGACGGGGATAATGTCTGTGCGCGCGTGTCAGCTGCCCAAAGCTCTCTTGGTCGGACGGGAGGGCCGCGGCATCCAGAACTGGCGGGATGCGGGGGCGTGCGGCGGATGTGGAGGGAGCCATACTCTTGACGATCAGGTCGGGCCTGAGAACACCCATGGCGGAGATACCAACACCGGCCTTGGCAGTACCGTAGGCGGCACCGAAGCAGGTGAAGACGATGGCTGACGTGCAGCCCATGGCGCCGAAGAAGGGCTGTGCGTGTCAGGTCAGCACTGGGCCCTCTGGCAGTGTGTGGGCGAGATGGAGAAGGCCGTTTGCAGCAGGCGGCCGCGCGGGCGGTGTGTGTCCGCATGACGACGCAGACGCTGGGGAGCACTCACAGCATAGACGGGGCTGCAGGAGGCGGGCGTTAGCTATGGCAAGGCTCAAAGAGGGTGGGTGGAGCTGCTAGGCACAGTGGAGATGATGAAGCGGCTGGGGAACAGCGGGCAGCGACATCTCAAGCTGTCCTGAAGCTGAGCTCGGTGCGACGTACCAGAGATCGGTGGCCATTGCGACGGTGGTGGGAGCAAAGACACTCGTGGAGATGAGGCTGTTCGAGCGGGGTCAAGGGCAGCTGGAGCTGGGTGGACGGGGCGGAGATGGGGGAGATGGAGATGCGGGAGATGGCGATGATGTCTCGACGGGCGAGGTGCGCTTGGTGTGGTTGCAGGTGCTGTCCATGCAGACTTGGGCCGTGTTTCTTGGCGTCACGTGCGGAACAAGTCGTGGCCCGAGCTCTGGGCTCGCGGTGCTGGAACTTTTTTCGCTCGCCTTTGGGTGACGCAGAGCCACACCTCCAACTCTCCAAATCTTCTGCCACGCGCATCCCAAAAGGGCGATCTCCGGAAAGGAACCCTTTTGCTCAGCAACCCGCTCGATTCCGCACAGCGATCCCCCGCCGTCAAAATGTCTGACCAGTCCGCCGCTTGGCCCGTCGCCGACGCCGCCCTCTCGCAGGAAATCCTCGACCTGGTGCAACAGTGCTCCCACTACCGGTGAGTGCATGCGACCGCAGAAGATGCAAGCCGGTCAATTTTCTGACAGCCTTACAGCCAGCTGAAGAAGGGTGCCAACGAGGCCACCAAGACCCTCAACCGTGGTGTCTCCGAGGTCATCGTGCTCGCCGCCGACACCTCCCCTCTCGCCATCCTGCTCCACCTGCCCCTTCTGTGCGAGGACAAGAACGTCCCCTACGTCTACGTTCCCTCCAAGATGGCTCTTGGCCGTGCTTGCGGTGTCTCCCGCGCTGTCATCGCTGCCTCTATCACCACCAACGAGGTAAGGAATTTTTGGTATCTTGTGTGCGCCAGAGACTCGCGCTAACATGTTGCTCAGGCTTCCGACCTCATGGGCCAGATCCGCACCCTCAAGGACAAGGTCGAGAGACTGATGATCTAAATTTCCTTTTACCGCCCATTTCCGATGACATCTACGGGTTCATTGTGCGTGCTTGAAGGACATGGAGGAAAGTTGGGGCTCCGAGTGGATTGCACTGGGACTAGCGTCAAGGTGGAAAAGATGAAAGAAAGACGCGGGCGTAGGTGTATTCACCCGTCCTATGTTGTGGGGTCAGCTTTGGATCCTTAATTGGACTTCCAACGGAATCACAATCACATTTTTCGCTGCGCTTCATGTGCCTTTCTATCCATACTAAATTGTGCCTCTATGGACCACTAACGGACCCGTTTTCACTAAGCGCAAAGGAGTGAGTACAACAGTAAAGACAGACTTTGTAGGCTTCATGTTCTTGCATTTGGCGTCAGTGTGTGACGCCAACTTGCCAGAAACGGAATTCAGACAAGACTGTCTAAACGCCAGGATAATACCGTATAACCAAACGAAACATGAAATGCAGGAGGAGGGCCTGAACAATCAGAATCACTCCGCGCGCTCTAAAATAGGGAAGGAAATCTAGAGAGTACCGGACAGAAAGAAAGTGTCTAGAACAGCAAGGAGAAATAGGTAGGAAACCCAATGTCAACTTTCGTCTCCCCAAACACATCATCGGCAGCCACGATACCATGCTAGATGATTCCTCGCTTACATCCAGAACATGGTGTCGTTGAGGTTCTTGTGCCACGGATTGGCATTTTCCGTCCCGCCCCAGGCGTGTGTGATAGCGCGCTTGAACGCGTCGAAGTCGTCAACGGTCTGTCCGTTAACCACCCTCGTGGGCATGGTGTATAATGGATCGAAGAAACGCCTCAAGTAGACCCGCCCTCGCTCACACAAACGGTCCGCATAGTAAGCCGGAGGAGCGTAGGAAACACCCATCGTGGCGCGCACGTAAGTGTAGCAAAGTGCATTTGTCTGGACATTCATTAGCTCCACGGCCATAAAATCAGCAGCAGAGTGCCATCTGAACCAATAGGTGGCGAGTACGGCAACACTTACGAAATTCTGAATCCCCTTCGCGTCGAAGTCCATCTCGTTTTCGATGACGGTGTAGTAAGTAGGCCTAGAGGTGCCCTTGATACCAACGTGCGAAACTAGGAAGAAGTCGAACTTGTCTGGGGAAACGATCGACGATTCGACCGTTGTTCCAGGAATGACATTGTTGGGACAACTCCCCCCCCTGTTCACTTCCTTGCATGTGGCGCCACCGCCGGGATAGAGACGCGTGTGGTGCCTCTTGGTGGTGACGACAGCAGTGATTTTGACTGCCTTCTTCGAGAACGCCCTGCATGCGTCCCGAATCGCGGAGATTTCAATATCTCTGATCTGCTTGTACTGGCCCTCGCCGACACCGTCTCTGTAGTAGAGGATCTTGTCAGGATATTGGCCATTTTCCTTCTTGTAGGCGTCCAAACGTTCCTGCACCATAGCCTCCATGAGGCCCGACATGATCGTCTATGGCATCCACAGTTAGCATACCGGATAATATCAAACAGCATGGTGAACTCACTTCTCGAGCCTTCTTGTTCCCGTCTGGGTATTGAAGACGCAGCGAGCCACCATACTTCCCGAAGGCTTTGTCTGTGCTTCCAACAACAGCTGCGATCGAGGGAAACCCCTCGACGGTTCCAGGAGATGGATGCGTCACGTCCGCACCAAGTATCATGACTGGGAGCTCTCCGGTGACGGCTGGGCAGATCCTTCCCAGGTTTTCGACCTCATGATTGACGCCTCCGACCTTCACATTGAGCTTCATGGAGACGTTGCCGACGTAGTTACTCCAGTTGTTGCCATTCCTTGGCTTTTGCTGCTCCTTGTAGTTTCCTTCAAACTTCAAAGTTCGGATGCAGATGGACTGGATACCTTCGACCTGATCGGCAACTTTCTTGAACTCCTCATAACCTTGATCCTTAGAAGCGATGAACACGACAAGCTTCGCTTTATCAGCGGCCTTCGTCAGAACTTTGCGGAAATCGTCTTCTTTGAAGAAGTGATCTTTGGAGAAGCCATAGTGCGTGAATCCGCCGGTTTGGATGTTCATGTATCCTTTGATACGGTTCATGAAGTCCTGATGGAACTTTCCAATGTCGGGAGATTCTTTACCGGCTACCCAGGGGTGGATGTAGATTACCGGAGCTATCGAAGCGTGGCTTGGTGTTTCAAGATGCCTGCGTCTCACCAGGTTCCAATTATACTGGCTCAATTTGAGGTGATCGGTTTGTCTATTCGCATTCCGGTTGATGACAGCAGGAGTATCAATCTCCCTGCATGGAACCATCATCAGATTGGGACGAATGTTGATTCCCGCACGCTTCTGTCAAAAGTTAGTATCTTGATGCTGTTTCTCCCGAAGGAAGGCATTATTTACCAGAACCCCTTGATCAGGGGGAGGAAGTGCCATGCACCTCAGACCCTCGTTGATGACAAAGTTCTTGCTGACCTCCGGAGCTTTGCAAGCAAGATTGATCATACAGGTCTGCAACTCTGCCGAAAGCTTCGGCCGGAAGGGTTGGTATGCCAAGATATGAAGCGTGTGCGGAGCGTACCATAGCGGCCTGGTCGGTGTGCCCAGATTCACAGAAACCGCGAAACCGTGCGAGGGCAACATCATGTTAGGATATTCTGTAATCACGGTCAGTTACTTCTGGAGGGAGGCTTCCGGTCTGGCTTCTGTCTTACCTTCCGACAGATATTTGAAAACTGTCTTTTTATCGTGACCTTCCCCGAAAGTCTGTTGGTTAAGAGGAAGGCCCAAGCCTCTGATTGTCTTGATTCGGAAGGAAGCGTCCAATTGCTTCCTTATCAAACCCTTCTGAGTTTGACTGTCTCGAGAATGGTCATACGCAATCCATACCCGTACACCGTGGAGAAGCCTCCCAACTTTGTTCACCCAATTGTTGTCATTGATGCCAAAGTAGGCCCTTGAGTTATCGAGGAATTTGTCGAGCTTCATGGGCCGGAAGAACACGCTGGTTGCTATGTTCAGGTTCAGCAGGATATTGCCGAGACCGGGCGTAATCGTCGAGAAATAGCCACGATGGCAAACCAGAAGCCATCCATCAGTTCCCAGCTGCGAGTGTCTTACAAGCATCGGATCGTAACCGTTCTTCCGGAAAACCCTGTTGTTTCCAATGCGAAACGTTGCGAAGTCCGATTCTGCATCTTCGGCAGCCCCCTTGAGAAGGAGGATGTTGAGAGCCTGAATCGCGGGCCCACACTCCATGCCAAAGGCTGCAGAAAGCTGCACATGGTTTTTGAGGGAGTTGATGTCAATGCACCTCTCAAATACGAGCTCGACTACTCTCTTCTCATCTTTCTTCGTATCCTTGAAGGTACGCCCTTCCATGACTGTGCCGCGAACTGGATCCGAGAACTCAGGGTACAGGTTCTTCCAGGAAATGATCAAAGAGATATCGTCTGTGGCAAAGTCGTCGCGGCAGCAGCTCAAAGTCGGCGAGTCTTTGATGAAGCGTTCCATCTCTTCCTTCTTCTTTCCCCTAGCCGATTTCGGGTCGAGACGTTGACCGGCCAAAACATACTTGAAAAGCTGCAAGTTATTCGGCAGGTCAACAACGAAATGGTTCGTCAGCACCGTCTTTCCACCTTTCATCTCGGCGAAACCGGGGCGGCAGGGAACTGCGGACATATCGGCAGAATTGACCAGCTGGCTGTCTATCCGAGGACTCAGTGTCGCGCGAGTGTCGACGAAGAGAGGACCGTAGTTCAACTGGGGAGGCATGGCGGACCGCACCGGGAGCTCTATGGCAGGTTTGAAATGACCAACGAGATCACCCTCTCCGCCATCGACGAGGAGGAACTGGGAGTGCGGCTTCGGTTCGATTGCGCCCTCAACAAAGGATTTGAAGTCCCTCTCCATGCGGAAGCGGGTCTCGGTCGATTCACCTGGCCATGCGTGCGGCTGTCGAGTGGGCTTCAAGGAAACTCGAGTCGTGCACATGGGCCACCTGTGATCTTTTGCGTTGCACCGGAGACACTTGTCCTCTGGAAAGAGCGCCTTCTCCCAATCTTCCATCTTCAGTTCGAAGATATATCCAACATGTTCCGAATCACCCTTTCTGGCGGGCTGCTTGCGTAGCTCTCTCCCCGCCTCAGACGATATCCAGTTCCTGAAGTCAGCCTCCTTGAAAAAGCGCTCTATCGGACCGAGGCCAACCCAGGCTTTGGGCGGATACTTGTCTTCTCGCCTGTTGGGTGCCAGTTGCTTGATTTCCTCTGAAGTCCGGTTTAGCAGGTCGACCTGCTTCTTGCATTCCTTCAAGGGATGATCGGGGTTGCCACAACGACGGCAGGGAAGGTCCTTTTTGGCTGCATCGCTCGTCTTCTGGTTGGATGAGGAGGGGGTTGCCTTTTTAGGGGGTATTTTGGGAGGCATTTTTGCCTGGGCAGTCTAGTCAAAGAAGAAAGCGTAGACGACTCTCACTTGAAGAATTTTCGGAAAAGGCTTGATAGTTTCCAACAAGAGAATCTCGCTGAAGGTAGTATCGCAACTTGAACGAAGAGCCGTTGTACATACCTTAAATACCCCCTTTACTCTTTCACGTTTAGCCTGACATCTGGCAAATGCAATTCGCGGCAAACGGTCTGCGCGCAACGCTGCTTGTCTTAAACAAGGGACCACGGGATACCTGCAGGTTGGACAAGCAGGCCGACGTGGCAGACGTTTGACAAGACACTGGTGATTACAAAAGGCTGCATATTTGGATGGGTGAGTCAACAAAGCCAGGCAGAGCTGACTTGACTGCAGCAATCCGCGCTATGTTTTCAGGCTGCTCCTCAGTGCATGTTGTTGGCGTTTGAATTTGGTCCTGTAGCGAATGACACACGCCGTACATGTCATAGCGTCGCGTACTGAATCTAGTGTGTGACGATCAACAGTGATGCTTGGGAAGACCATTCTGTGTACCATGAGACAGCCCTCATGTAGTCACAGACGAAATGATTCTAAATCCACTTACCCAAGGGAGGCTTAAGCTCCCAGGTTTCATTATGGATCATGACTTGGCGAAATGCACGCTTCAGGTTGTTTGCACGCAATAGAGAACATTGTTCCCACGCTTGATTGACGTAGGAAAACAAAGAAAATCGAAGACCGCAAGGTTTGACAACATGAAACAGCGAGAACTTGTGAGGAGGCCTGTAAAACAGTTTTTCCGATGAACGGAGATTATGCCTTTTGTCTATCCGGGAGAGTGTACACCAAATGCTCTCTGCGCCTCTACGTGAGTGGAATGTCTATCAACTTACCTTACAATTTTGTACAAGCACAATGGCTGTGGGTTTGCGCCGATTTCCAAGCTAGTTCCCAGCGCCTTGAAATCTCATGACGCCTTCAAACGCAACAAGGGCCATTGCGTTTGCCGGGAACGCCCTCAGGAAACAGGGCACGAAGCCTCTCCAGTACCCTCTCCATCCCTTTTCTCTGTAAACAGCCTTCGCCGCGTCTTTCCACCGCGGGAACTTCCTGCCTTCGCCAAGCGGATCGGTCATGATCCTTTGCTTGATGACATCGGACGGGTAACTCGTGATCCAGAATATCTGGGCGGACAGTCCGCCGGCCCAAAAGTTCACGGCGGGGGTGGAGAGATCTGTGTTCCTGGAAAACCAGCGCGAAAAGACGTCGTACGATCCCCACCAGAAGAAGAAGAAGGTGCGGAAGAGGAGAGTTGCGGAAAGACCGTGATAAAGACCGGCGAGCCCATGGCCGCGGAGCTGCAGGAGTAAGTCAACCCACGATACACATGTAACCCGAGCATTCTAAGACCGTACCAGTTTCTTTGCACAATCAACCGGACCGCGGTACAGCCGCTTCGTCTTATCTGCGGCGTATTGTACCTGCAGCCGTGCCTTGACGTGTTCGACCGGCGCTGCAATAAAACTGACGGTCCAACCGGCCGCAACGCCAGCCATGCCGTGACCGACTGTCGGAAGCTTCTCGTAGGTTGTGAAGAGGTTTTCGCGCAGGAGGCGGCGGTAGACGGTGAGCGATCCGAGCATCCTACGGCAGTGTCAGACCTGTCGTGTGAAATATGTGCATGCGTGCCCTACAGCGAGTCCATGGCCATCCAGCCAACTAGTGGCGGCGTCGCGCCCTTGTACAGGCCCCGTACGCCCTCATTGCGCACTGTCTGCAGCAGGCAGTCAAGCGGGCCGCGGAAGTGAGTCGAATCGGTGGTCTGCAGGCGGACTTTTATGGTGTCGAAGCTTTGGGCCTTGTCAGCACGGCATACCGCAATCGCGATTGGAACTGCTCACGGGTGGCCGACTGTTGCAATGTCAGCGTCGAACGGGCGGCGTCAATTGCAAGAGGCTCTCACCACTCAGCTTGGCAATGCCGGAAAACACGCCGGCGACGAAACCCTTGTAGTTACTGGGCGCAGGCGTGACCTGGCTCTGCAGCACGGGCGCAGCGGGCGTGTCGACGGTGTGCCTGACGACGGGTGCGCTCCCAGTGGCAGACATCACCAGCGTTGTGGGCGGGAGTTGAGCAGCACCGCGGCGGAGAAATTGGGCAGGGCGGAGAATGGTGACGTGCGGCGGGCGCGCGGGCGCGCGTGTAGTGGAGCGTGGAGCGCATCAGGGACTATGGGCGGGCTGGCATTGGCCGGGGCGGGGCGGGTGGGCGGCGATGACGGCTAGAGTGCAGGGCGAGATCGCAGGCGTGCGGCAGCCGGCTGCAATCCCGAGCACGCGGAAGACGGCGAGTGGTGGCCGGTGTCCGCGACTCAAGGCACGGGCGGACCGTCACGACCAGCGCGCCGACAGAAACAGAATGTCTCCGGGGCGCGCTCGCGTCGCGGAGATCCTGTCCTGACCCCCTCCGCCCCTGCATTGTTCGGAGGCTACCCACCACTCGTTGACCGCGAACCGCAGAAACATGAGCCCTCAGGACGACGTAGACGCCGTGCAAGCCGCCAACCCCGACCAGACGCGGGTGGTCGACTCCAAGAGAGGCATGCCTCGCCGTGCCGCACGCTGGCCGCCTGCTAACTGCCTCCAGTGTGGACCGTCTTGATCACTAACACCAGCTACCTGCAGGGCCTCTTGACCCTCGACTACTCGCTGAAGCGCGCAAAGACAAAGTACCCGCTGGTGGTGCTGTACACCGACGACTTCCCGCCCTATGGCCACCGCGCGCTGGATGCCCGCGGCATCCCCAAGAAGCGCGTGCCCTACCTGATGCCCGAGTCGCACAAGGACTACACCAATGACCCGCGCTTCTACGACTGCTGGAGCAAGCTCACGCCCTTCAGCCTGGTCGAGTACGACCGCGTCGTGCAGCTCGACGCCGACATGCTGGTGCTGAAGAACATGGACGAGCTGATGGAGCTGGAGCTCGACCCGCCCGCCCTCCACGGCCAGGGCCCGCGCGTCTTCGCCGCCAGCCACGCCTGCGTGTGCAATCCGCTGCACAAGTCGCACTACCCCGACGACTGGTGAGTAGCATGCCGCCGCCTGTGGGCCCCGCTGACACGGCGCAGGGTCCCCGCCAACTGCGCCTTCACCACGCAACACGCGGCGCCCGATGCCGCGCAGAAGGAGGGCGCCCCGCCGACGGCCGGGCTGGGCATGCCCAACGGCGGCCTCCAGGTCGTGAACCCGTCGGCCGCCGTCTACGGCGCCATCCTGCGGGCACTGCAGTCGTCGAACACGGACTCGTACGAGTTCGCCGATCAGTCGCTGCTTTCTGACGTTTTCGGCGGCCGCTGGGTGGCCATCCCGTACGTCTACAACGCGCTCAAGACGCTGCGCTGGAAGGACGTCCACGACGCCATCTGGCGCGACGACGAGGTCAAGAACGTGCACTTCATCCTGAGCCCCAAGCCGTGGCAGGAGACCAAGGACATGCGCATCAAGCGCAACGTCCAGACCGAGGCGAACGACTGGTGGTGGGAGATTAACGACGAGCGCAACCGGGTCGAGAAGGAGGGCGGGCTGGACGACAAGTGGTGATGGACGTTTGGGGCCGTAGCCGGCGGAGCTTTGATATCGGACATTTCTTGCGCAACTTAGCGCATGCGGGCGCGCATCCTCCTGTGTGCAATTCATCGTGAAATTGATCGCCGTGGCGCCGCCTCGCGCCGCAACACCGCACGCCGCCGGGCCAGGATGGCAGCGCCCGCGGCTGCGCAGCACAAGGGCACGCTGCGGGCAGCCGCCACGCCGTGCCGCCGTTGGGCCCGTTGGACCTGGTGCAGACGCGTAGGAGCCGTTGTCGCGGAGCCGCCGTGTCGCATGTGGCAGGCGTGGTCGTGCGCGGGAAATAAGGCCTGCGGCTTTGCATTTCGCGGATCGCAGCTTGGCCTCGCATCCCCTGACTTGACCACAGGCCTAAGCCCTACATCCAGGAACCCGGCCGCCCCCAACTCAGTCACTGGCCCTCCAGCACCACCGCAGATTCTTGTCGACACCGCGAAGGAGGCCCCTATCGTCCGGCCTTTGTAAAGGAGTCAGCTGTCCGGCCTGGCTCAATTGCGCTCTGCATTCCCCGCCTCACCCGTCTCTCTCCCACCGACCCTCGACCACGCGCGCGTTTCACCCAGGCCCGACGCCGCTCATCTCCCTGCGACTCCCGCCGCTGTCTAAAGCCGGCGTTTCAACCGCTCCCACTCCCCCACGGTTACCTGTCCTCCCCCAAGGCCCTGCCTGCTCCGCGCCCTCGACCCCTCCCCGTCCGACTCCTCTAGCAAGCCGTGTCGTTGCGCGCCCTCTACAACCGCCAAAATGGGTGGCTCAATATCCAAGATGATGAAGCAGATCTTCGGCACCAAGGAGATGCGTATCCTGATGCTGGGTCTGGATGCCGCTGGCAAGACGAGTACGTCTCGCCCGACCCCCATGTTGCTTTTTCGCTCGACCGCGCCAATGCGACTGCCTGCGATGCGACTCCATTGGACCGCCGTGCTAACGCCTCTGTTTTTGCAGCCATCCTGTACAAGCTCAAGCTGGACAAGGATGTCACCACCATCCCCACCGTCGGCTTCAACGTCGAGACCGTCATGTACAAGAAGACGCGCTTTAATGTGTGGGACGTCGGTGGACAGGACAAGATCCGCCCTCTGTGGAGGCACTACTTCTCTGGTGCGTTGGTCCTGCATTTCATTCCTGCCGCCGCTAACGTTGCGCAAACAGGCACCCAAGGTCTTATCTTTGTTGTCGACTCCAGCGACCGTGACCGCATCGAGGAGGCCCGCAGCGAGCTGTCCCGCATTATCGCCGACCGTGAAATGAAGGACGCCCGCCTTCTCATCTTCGCCAACAAGCAGGACGTTTCCAACACCATGAGGCCCGACGAGGTCAAGAACAAGCTGCAACTGGATAAGATTGCCAAGGACCACAAGTGGAAGATTGAGCCCTCGTGCGCTACCACCGGCGAGGGTATCTTCGAGGGTCTGGTACGTTACCCTTCCGTGAGACTTGGCCCGCCAGACTCCCACTTACTAACCCTCTCCCAGGCCTGGCTCTCTGAGCAGATTAACACGCAGCCGAACTAAACAACCTGCCCGGCTTGTCTTGATGGGATCGCATGATCTCACATCACCCGAGAAATCCCCCATTGCGTGCTTTATCTCGGCGTCGTCCTTGCTGCCCCTCCGCTAGATACCATATACCCCGAAACCTCTCCCTTATCCTCCCACCACTCAGCGCATATGCACAGATATCGAACCGTGCCGCGTCGAATTGAGCGAGCGAACAGCTAGCGCTCCCCGCTGGCCCCTACATCTCGACGAGCGAAATAGAACGTGGTCTTGAAAGCAAAAAAGAGTTTATTGCCGTCGCCGCAACCCTATTCAAAACCACATATACCCGTGTGGTTGGGGTTCGAGAATCGTCGCCAAACAGATTCTCTTCTTTGTTTTACAGCTCTTCAAAACAACCCCATTTTAGTCTTCTTTAATCAGATAGTCTCTCTCCCCTTGTCGTTTTGGTCTCGTTGGTCGTGTTCATGATACCTGGATTTGCGTGCTCGTTTTTCCACATATTTCCTTTGCTCGGTCAGTGCTTTTCAGCGTCTTCTTTTCCTTTATTTCCCTTTTTTGGTTTCTTGAGCCATTTTTCTTGTTGGCTGCAAATTTCCTTGCCCAACATCCCTGTCTAGTACATTTCCTTAATATCCAAACACCACACATCATCCCCTCAACATCAATCACCGGAAGCGGTTGAAAGGAGAGTGAGTGGGCTTGAAAGAACATGGAGAGGTTTGAAGCGAGGCCGCTCCGTGTGGAGGAGGACCTGCGCTGGGAAGTGTCACTGTAAGAAGCGGCTGAGGCTGGCAGATTTCAGAAGGGTGGTAGAGCTCCGATGGCCGGATGGATGCAAGAGAACATCTACGGTGAGTAGAGAAGGTGTAGTGTGCAGGAGAAGGAAGTCGGTATGGGCGCCTGTATGTAAAAGAACCGGATATTGATGATGACAATACTGCATATCAGGCGTCTGGCTCTTTTTTTCCATCTACTCGTCCAAAAATGATCCCAATCTTCTGATCCGGCACACCGCCTTTTGTGTGAGACATTCAGTGTTATACAGAGACTAGTACAATAAGGTCGCATATTGGCCAAGCCTCGTATGTGGTGCCGCGTTGGAATGACGGCTATGATCTACGAGCCAAGAATTGGGGGCCAAGTAGTGGTATGCCTGTTCTTCCTTGAACATGACAACTAAGAGATTCATGTGAATGATCGAACGTACGGAAGCAGGACGATAAGCCCGAAAGCTTCCCGGAAGCCCACGCAAAATGCACAATCACATGAAGGCGCCTTGTAGCCGACGCGTCAACTGATGACCGCCAATCACGCTTTGCGTTCGAAGAAACCCAATCCAGACATCATCAAGTATAGCTGCCCGTGATACTCCCTCATGCACATCTCCCTTTCCCGTACTCTCTTGCGCTCTCTCTCTCCCCTCCTCTCTCTCTCTTATAACCGTGCGAACCCAAGAATAACTCCCGTCCCCACACATACCCGCCCTAATCCCCCGTTGTTATTTTGCTTATATAGCAGGGCTTGCTCTAATCAGCCCAACGCCGGCGTTTCTTTCTTTTTCTGTTTCCCCGACGTCGGGTCGCCGCTCATCTTGCGGGCCCCGCGCCCCTGGATCTTCACGTACGTCGAAGAAAATCGGGTTTCAGGATGCGGATCAAAAGGCGTGTGCGCTTTTCTCTACTGCTTACGCATGCTCTGTGCTGAGAGGGGTAATTTCGCGCAATAGCGGTTGGGACCACCGGGGGGCGGGGTTGAGGTGATGAAGGGAGGGAGGATGGGTGTGATATCTAGGCTCGGTCCTCGATGGCGGTGTCGTGGTGTAGTAGTAGGGAGGGAACGTGCGCGAGGTACGAGATGAGTGGAGGGAAGGTGTAGGAGAGAGGTCGAGGCGCTGCGGATAGGCCGCATGTATGTGTATAATCGAGATTGATCACCAACATCTCCGAGACGGTTGCAGAGAGAGCTTTGCCTACTGATTACGCTCGTGCATTGTTCTTCGAATGACTATGTAATATGCCGAACCAACTAACCTAAATGACGCTGCGTATCACATGCGGTATGGAATCAAAATGGATTCGTCGCTCATGATCTAACACTCACTACCCGAGGCGCCCTCGCCTCATCTTCGAGCACCCTATCTCGTCTTGACGCCATCTACTGCTCACAACGAACTCTTGGTTTTGTCGTCGTCCAGCTCGCAAAACGCCTTGAAGGTGACGAACTCTTCGCCCTTGTCGGTCTCGCTCTCCAGCACGCACTCGGCGGTGGAGCCGACAAAGTACACGAAGCCGGGCTCGATGGGCTCCTTCTTGGGGCCGACGGCGATGGTGCCCCTGCCGGAGGTGCACAGGACGATGCTGGGGCCCTGGATGGGGTCGAAGGTGAGCTTGGCGCCGGGGGCGCGCAGGGCGGTGCGGACGACGCTGAACTCGTCGATGGGCGGGTCGTACAGCTCCGAGTCGCTGGCGGACGAGTACGACTTCGTGTTGTGGGTGGCGTAGGCGAAGTCCTTGGGCGCCATCTTCTGCTCCTCGATGGGCGCGTACGAGTACGTCAGCATCGACGTCAGCGTGGCGACGTCCTTGAACTTGGGCGTGAAGCCCGCGCGCACGACGTTGTCCGACGACGCCATGCACTCGATGATGTCGCCCGACAGGTACGCGTGGATGTCGTCGGCCTTGAGGAACATGGCCTCGCCCACGTCCAGCTTGACGTAGTTGAGGAAGAAGAGCACGAAGAGCCCGATGTCGCCCGGGAACTGGTCCGACAGCCGCTGCACCAGCTCGGCGAGCTCCTCGCCGCTGCTGCTGGACACGCCGGCGCCGGCGAAGGAGGCGCCTTCGGACTGCGCCGTGGAGAGAAGCTCTTGCGCCGTGGCCTCGATGTCCGAGGCGTCCGAGGTCATGAGCGAGGTGAAGGCCTGCTGCAGGGCGGCCTTGTTTTGCTTGGTGTCCTCTTCCGACGTCGACGTCTCGCGGCCCTTGATTGTGTTCTCGAAGTTTGCGGCCGCCTCCTCGCCGACGAGCTTGCGGAAGGTGGGCACGTTTGCGAGGAAGTGGGCAATCTCGGCGAGCGGGCGGAAGCCGCAGAAGCCGTCGAAGGGAGTAATGGCGATGGTCATCTCGGGCTTGTGGTTGTCGTCTAAAGCGGTCAGCTTCCTGTCAATCGTGTGGACCGGCACCGGGGGCGCCAGGCGTACCCGGGTAGTTCTTGGGGTCCTTTGCGTGCAGCTGCTCGGCCAGCTTCTTGTTGGGGTGGGCCTGGATGCTCAGAGCCTTGCGAATGGAGAGCACCTTGAACAGGAACGGCAGCTTCCCGCCGTAGCGCTCAGTGATTTCGCGGCCCATGAGCATCTGGTTGTCCTGCACCAGGTCTAGCAGTGTGCGCTGTGTGGCGACATCCTTGGAGGGCAGCGACGGGTGGGTGCCCATCCAGAGCTCGGCGTAGGGCTTCTCATCTTCAATGGTGAACTCGTCCGACGGCGTGGCGGAGGCGAATTTGGCGGCGGCGGAGGCGGAGCCCACCTTGCCTACGTGAGGTCAGGTCTTTGCGGATTCTTGGGCGGGGCATGCGAACTGCGAGGACATTGCGGCTCGGTAGGGTTGCTTACCCCAATCGTAGCTGTTGACGCCTGCGCGGTGGTGGTGGTGTTAGCGGGGCAGCGCAGCATTGTCTGGGATCGGCAGCATACCGCACTGGAGGCGAATAAGAGGAACCTGCATGGCGACTGGAATGCGAACAATGGCGGCGACAGAGCGGAGGGGAGAGGACAGAGAGGACAGAGAGCGACAGGTGGCAGCGAGAGGCCAGAAAGAAAAAAGCTGCAACGGTTGGATGGGCCCCTCGCATACAACGTCACATTGGCGCTGCGAACAAAACGGGCATCGCACCCGCGGAGATGCCGCCCACCACCAGCGGCGCGGCGGCGGGGAGGCTTGGCGCGCCCGGGTCCTTGCGCGGGAAGTGGCAGGGTCCAGCAGGATCGGCGCCGAGACATGCAGCAGCACTCGACCATCGCAAGCCCATTGTAAACCGCAGCCTGACCACATCTCCCGTGCCGCCGCCCTTGGCTCTCCTTCCCCGCGCTGCCTAGCACCAGCGTCGCACCTGCCCGCGCGACCCTGTGGCCCCCCGCAACCGCGTGCATTCGCCCGCAATTGGCACGACTCGATGCGCTCTTGATCCTCTCCGACCCCCGCGCAGCGAACGCGGAGAAAAGAGCCAGGCACGCGTGCTGGCGCACCAACCACACACCTCCTGCCTCCACGCCACCGTTCTCCCTCCCAACCATGACGTCGCGCAGCAGACCCCGCGGCACTCAGCTAAAGGATGACGCCGATGAGGAGCGCAGCATCTGGAACCAGCTCCGCGCCGATGCCAAGAAGGTCGATGCGCTGGTGGTAAGTCCGCCGTCTCTCATCACTATTCCCCACGCCTTGAAGCCGCCACAGCTTTGCGCTCCGGGCCCAATTGAGCGCCTGCCTTTTTGCGCGTCTTGCCGTCCCGCGTTTCGTCCGGAGCGCGCTGAGACGCACATTACTCCAGACTGACTGTTCCTGCACAGAGGGAATCAAACGAGATCGAGAAACGCATCTACGAGCTCGGGGTGGCACAGCAAGCTATCGAAGGTAATCTACGGTGTAGTAACTCTCCCCGCTCTGTTTTGACCCTCTTTGCCCCTTATCTCGACGTATTCTTGCTTTTCAATCCGATGAGGTTGCATGTCACGTGTGCATAGGCCAAGATCGTCGCCTTGCCACTGCCTTGCCCGTCAAAGCTGGCTTCATTCTCGCCTGCTTGACTGTTTGCTGACTTTGCCAACAGGCCGGGGTGATATGCCTCCAGCTGATGTCGACCATGAGCTTGACGACCTAGTCCGCAAGAATATTCGTCTTCATGAGGCCATCAGCAGCCTGACGGACGGCTCTTCGTCTGACAGCAACATGTCCATCACCCAAGGACTCGAGCTCCTCTCGGCTCTCCGTGCCGCCTCGGCCAGCTCGCCGGATACCATCTCCAACGGCTCCCGCCACGCCAGCTCCAAGGTTCAACGCAACCCAAAGCGGAACAAGCTTGACCATGCGTCCAACGACGACACCGACTCCATCGCTGACTCGCCAAAGCCGACCCTGAGCTCTGGAATCAAGGACCGCCTGGGCGTCGGCAGCAGCAGCAAGGCCGGAAGCAGGAGTACCAGCGTTGGCGCGGGGCGCGAGACGAGTGTCAAGGTTGAGGACGGCAACGACAGCATGGACAGCGTCAAAGGTAAAGTTGACGGTCTCAGTCTGTCTACTAGGCATAGACACCGAAAGCCCAGCAGCAAAGGTTAGACTGACTACGCTCTCCAAAGTCTCCACCGTCGGCGACCGTCACCGCCTCAGTGTCGGCACTGAGGTCTTTTACCGCAACAAGCAGAAAAACACTGAAGGCGAGGGAATCCTGTGCAGCGTCACTTCCGTCATTGGGGAGGGCAAACAACGGCGGTACATTTTACTTTTCTTCGCTGGAGGCTGCCGCGGCCGGACTGACGTGATGGTGACAGGTATGAGATAATCGACTCTGATCCGGACCCATCTACACCCTTGCAACCATACCGCGCTTCTGTCAGCAACCTTGTTCCCATTCCGGTCTCCAATGCTGGCCTCACGGAACTACCACTCAGAAAAAATGTCCTTGCTGTATATCCTGGCACCACCACCTTCTACAAGGCCGAGGTGGTCGCCTCTCGCGCTGGCAAAGGTCTGAAGAAGGACGGAAAAGAAATCGGCGGTTCCCTTGGCGAGCTCAAAGACGGCTTCGTCCGACTGCGCTTCGAGGGCGAGGATGAAGCTGATCGCGAGATGGATGTCGAGAGGAGATACGTCCTGCCCGAAACCGGGAGATAACACATCACCGTCACCGGGCCTGTTGCGAATCCATATCCCTCTCACAGCATTTTCCTTCTGGAGAAAGGACGCCAAAGCCTCCGTCCTACTCTACGGCCGGCATGTCTGCATGATCGGAGTTATTGTTGCAATTTGGATACGAAAGATCTTAATCGATGAAGTTTATGATGATATGCTCGGTTGTTATATGCGAGTACTGGCTACTTCTTTCGCGCATTCCTTGCATTGACGGTTGGCAAAAGTCCACAGCGCATGCTTGCACTCTCTTTGCTCGGCTCGGGTCCTCAATATACTGCGTCTCCGTGCATAGTCTGCTTCCTGGTCTAGAATTTTCATGTCGTCCATTGTTCTGAGCCACTTCATTGAATGGGTGTTTCCAGTCAAGCATGCTGTGTCAGTTGCTGCCGGTTGCATCCAGTGAGGGTTGGCTACACAATTTCATACAGGGAACAGCAAGTTCCAGTAATAAAGACACTACTGAGCGAAGCTGTCTTCAAGCACCGCTGAGATTTATGGTCTTCGCCCTCAGAATATGTCGAGCCGCGTACAGACAGTATGACGCTTATTCAACAAAATCACGAGCAATGATGGTTGTTGTAGTTCAGCCAAAGGGCCGAGGCTCATCTGTCCAAAACAGCTTTCGATCAATGGTGAAGTTGTTATGGTTATACGCTGGCGAATGACATTGCTGCAAGGGAGAATCCGAAATGCGCTAACTAGCAGAAGTCAACGGTAGGATGTACCTAGTCATAGGAGGAAAGAAAATGCATCAAGCCGCTTTGCTCGTCTTCCGGAAGCTGCCCCTAAAATCCGACAAAAGCGTCTAGCTTCCTTTGGTTGTAGACGTCTCCTTCAACCAGCTTCTCCCACTTCTGGTGAATGCGTCAGCCCACAGCACACGCCCGCCACATACGTTTCGAAAGCGACGACTGCAAGGTAGAATAAAATTGAAAGAAAAGAGGAAGGGGGAGGGGGTGTGAGAGGAAGGACCGAAAGCCAGGAAACCAACTACTTACCCCCTCCGGCGTGACCTTCACCAACGTCGGCAAATGCGTCACCCCAAACGGCGCCTTCCTCCACACATTCTCCGGCGTCCTCCACCTATACTCAGAGCAAAGCAATCTCAGTCAGCCCAGCCCAGCCCTTCGTCACAAAAAAACCAAACCAAACAAACCCTGCTGCCTAGGGTGGGGGAGAAAAAAAAAAGAACGAAAGAAAGAAAAGGAAGAAAGATGTGCCCACTCACTCAGCCTTATCCCCCACCCACACAACCCAACACTTCTTCCCCTCCTCCTCTCCACCACACTTGCCGCCGCCATCAAACTTCCTCTCCACAAGCGGCTCCGCCGCCACGCAATCGCCGCACCAGCTGCGCCGCACCTTCTCCTTCTTCTCCTTCTTCTGGCCGCCGCCGCTTCCCTCCTCCTCCTCCTCCTCAACGTCCACGTCCACGTGCGACGCGTACACGGCGACGAAGCTGCTGGCGCCCGACGCGGCCGCGTCGGCCTGCAGCGTCTGCGCCAGCTGGCTCGGCGAGGCGGTCGTTTCGGTGAGCGGCATCTCTTTTCTGGTTTTGGGCGAGGTTGGACTGGTTGGCGATTTTCTTGTGTTTTTTCTTCTTCTTCTCTTTTTCTTTCCCACTGCGCTTTGGTGTTCGGGATGGAGGGTAAGGGGTGTGTGTTTTTGCGTAGGGTGGGAGGGAGGGAGAGAGAAAAAGAGGAATGTCGTAGGGATTGGGATGGGTGGCGCGTGGATGGGATGGATGGGATGCAAGGATGGAAGGATGGGGGTGGGATTTAAGTTTCCTCGGCTTTCTTCTTTGTCCTCGCTTAAGGCGAGCAGCGTTTTGGCAGCGGCGGGGGCAGCGGCGGGTCGACAACGTTGGCGGTAAACGTTGGATTGGGCAAGAGGGCGCTAGAATTGCGAATTTTTGCTCACGCCTTGAGGGAGGGAGGCTGATTCTGGTAGTGATCGTACATACATGTCAAACAAAGTGCTATCTTTCATACGTTTGGAGCGATATTTCCATGTGAGCTCAACCCTCCAGAGCGTGAACCAACCAGATTCAGAGCTGCTGAATAACTCGTAGCTTTGCACGCGAACGAACGTTGGTAATAAAGACAAAACATGAATCGTAAAAAACGGACCAAAACCAGCGCGGTGTATATGCCCAAAAGAAACCAGGAGTGAAATCCCAAAACAGCAAGGAAAGAGCCGTAATGCGAGCGATGTGACAGAAGGGAACTCAACCCAAAATTTATCCAGTCCACCCTCCTCTAGTCCTTTCAGCCCCTCCAAGCCCAAGCCCTTGTCCATCCTTCTACCCACCGTACCGTCTAAAATCGCCCTCAAAGGAGATCAAGAGCGACGCCGTGTGATTGCCTGCTGCGGTTCTTCCATTACGAACTCGGATCCACATGCGTCGCCTTAATGTTCAACGGTTGAGGTGTCGACCTGCCATCTTGCGGTGTCAATGTACCGCTTCTGCCTCTTGAAGCTGCCAGTGCTGCCAATCCCTGGCTGCCCTTCCCAATGACCTCACCACCCACCGTAGCGCTACGAGGCCTTGCGGTAGAGTCGTTGGCGCTGAGGCTTGCTGCAATCGAACCTGCTGCAGGTGTAAGACCCGACGATGTCGCCATGGACGGATCAGGTGTGGCTAGGCCAGAAGCAAGCGGAGAAGGAGTGACAAGACCGGAAGGAGGAACGGGGATGGAGATGTCCTCGGGGGAAGCAGGGACAATCTTGTCAGGGAGGCCAGGAATGTGAATACGTTTAGCAGAATTGTTGTACGAGGCGGGAATGATCTGGGAAAGCGTTGTTAGTGTGTTGGATCTCTGAAAATGAAAGGGCCCCAGTCATCTCTCAGCAGGAGAGCAGCAGGGCAATTGGGTTTGCATGCGTTTCGCCTGTTGCTACCAATCAAGGGATGCATGTAACGAAAAAGCTCCTTACCTCGATAATCTCATCACGAGGGAAATCTAGCTTTGGAATGTCGGTTGCGTTGCAGGCCATCAGGTAACCGTACAGGACACGAAGAACACTCTCATGTGCGATGATCAAGAGATCGTTCTGTTCACGCTCCAGTTCCAGAATGATGGGCTCCAGGCGAACCGCAAGGTCGTGGTAAGACTAAGCATGTCAGCAAACTCCATATTTACTGCATGAGGAGACATACCTCAGCTCGCGGGTAGCGGTGGTGGTAAGGGTCAGCCTCATGTTTTGCGACCTCGTCGGGAAATTTACGCCTGATCTGGCTTTCCGTCATCTTCTCGCAGACTCCCGGATGAAGCTGGCTCATCTGACTGCGCTGCCTCACTCGGTACCCAGTGTCTGCTAGCGGGTTAGATGTCTCGACGGTACGCCGGCGAGTCGATGTCCAGACAGTCAGCGGCTTAAGCTGGGCTGAAGGCGACCCCTGCTCGTGCAAGGCTTTGCGTTCTTCTTCGCGGTGTTTCAGCAGAGTCTGAATCATCTTCTGGGCGTAGTCCTCGCCCTCTGGTGATAGCGATGCGTCGGCCTTGTATGAGTCTTCTTCCCTTGTGGTTCCGGCACGAGCGAAATAAGTATGGCGAGACTTGATGTGCAGGTTGAGAAGGTAGAAGACAATACGCTGGGAGAGATATCCGAAGTTGCAGCTGTTGACAATGACGCGCTCGCCGGCGTTGACCATCTTGACCCAGTGCAAATCCGGCTCTTCCATGGTCTCGAAGTGCGGTATCCGCGCCGAAATGCGCTGCAGATAGTCTTTGATGGCGTCCTCATCACTCCAACCCACATAGTCCGGAGAAGAAATCTTCACGCTCCGCACATTCTCCTCGATGATCTTCTCATCCGTGCACTGAGACTCAATGAACAGCGTCTGGATCTGGCGCTTGGCGAACTCTCTGGCCAAAGCTGCTCGCCCCGCACCAATGGCGTTCACTGCGTCATAGATGGCCACCTGACCGTTCTCGTGCTCGAGGAAATGGTAGATGTCTTCTCTGCACTTCTTGAGGATCTTGTTGCGCAGGAGCACAGAGCTTGGGGACGCATTCACGTAGAAGTAGTCCTGGGGGACATCGCGTCCCGGGCCCATGGTCGCGCGCCTGTAGTCGCCCAGGTGGAACACGTGCGTCTTGACGCCGAGCCATCTGAGATAGCGTGCCACGGCCACGGAAATGTGCGTCTTGCCTCTGGCTGGCAGGCCGACGGTTGCGATGACGATGCGACCGGAGTGGAACAGGCGACCCGACTCGGTGCTGTACAGCTGAGCGGGCGCCATCTCTTCCTTTTCCGGCAGGTCATGGATGGCGTCGATGAAGGTGCTGGACCGCCGCCGGTACCTGGGCGAGTTGGCCGCCACCTCAGCAGTTCTGCGACCTGGTCAGTAGCAATATAACTGAGCGCTCTGCAGATGCGACGGCCCGCAATGCTTCGTGGGCGCGGCGCATCACGTGGGCCGGCACGCGGCGATGGACGTACAGAAGGGTGTCCATGGTGGCGGGCTGTGCGCGGTGCGGGCGCGTCGGACGGGGTGGGTGAGGGGGAGAGCTGCTGCGCGCTGGGGCGGGGATTTGTTTTGAGGCAAGGTACGCAGGTGGCTCTGGAGCGGTGTTGGGAACTTCGCGATGCCGGCCAGGATTTGATTGAAGGCGGTAGAAGCTAAGCGGAGCCCAGTGGGCGGCAGTCACGCCAGTCACAGGGCGTCTCAGTGGCCGGGGCGTGGGTGGTGCGAGCGGCGGAACTCTGCAGTCGCGGAGCGGCCTGTGAGTTGGAGCTCGCAACCAGCTCGCAGCCCCGCTGACGACGGGCGGGCAGGGTGGGCGCAGCCGGGCTGCAGCTGGTCGTCACGTCACGTGCAGCTCTCTGCCGATTGGCCGCGCGCGCTGCGTCGAAAAAGTCGGCCGGCCGAGCTCTGGCTGCGCAGCATCATCAACTTCGCCCAGTTCGCCATCTCTCCCGCATCCCTCCATTCGCGCCCCAGCCGCCGCCCGCGCGCCCATTTCCCAATCGCTCCCGCTGCCCGGCCGCCTACCGCGCCGAGTCTGCCTTCTTCCTCCCGCCCGCACAGCTGCTTCTCGCTCCAATGGCGTCACTAGAGAAGGCCGACCAACAGGCCCTGGACGTGCTCACCAACAACTCCGTCTACAGGAAGCTGCAGTCCTACTACTCGGCATACTCGGATCGGAGAGACGCGCTAGGCCTGAGCAACCCGGGCACCATCGACAACATCTCCAAGGAAGTCCAGCGCGATGTCTTCCTCAACAACCTTGCCTTCTCCGGCCTGCGCGCCGACCTGACCAAGGCCTTCAGCGTCGCCCCGCTGTTCCAGGTCTCGCATGCTCTGTCCATGGGCTCGCAAGCCCTGCCGCCCTATGCTTACGCCGCTCTCTACGGCTCGCCCAAGGTATGTTGATAAGCGTCATCGCCGTCGTTACAGCCTTGACATGCTAACCCGCCGTAAGATCTTCATGCAAGCCAACATCGACAATGACTTCTCGCTCTCCGGCCGCTTCAACTACCGCTGGACCAACAGCCTTGTGACCAAGACCAGCATGCAGGTCGCGCCTGGCCCCGGCCAGTCGATGCTGCAGCTCGAGAACGACTACACTGGTGCCGACTTCAGCGCCTCGATCAAGGCCATGAACCCCTCCATCCTGGACGGCGGTCTTACCGGTATCTTCATTGGTAGCTACCTGCAGGCGGTGACAAAGCGTCTTTCGTTGGGTCTGGAGGGTGTGTACGAGCGTGCTGCCATGACGCATGGCCCCCAGTGCATGCTCAGCTACGCGGCGCGCTACAAGGGTGATGACTGGATCGCTAGCGGTCAGGTTCTGGCTTCCGGTGGAATTCAGGGCTCTTACTGGAGGAAACTGACCGAGAGGGTCGAGGCTGGTGCTTCCGTCAACCTCGAGTTCGCTCCCGCCATGGCCCAGATGATGGGTGCGCCCAGCAAGGACGCTACCACCACCATCGGTGCCAAGTACGACTTCCGTGCGAGCTCTTTCCGCGCTCAGGTCGACAGCAAGGGCAAGCTTGGCTGTCTGCTCGAGAAGCGCGTCGCTCCGCCGGTGCAGGTCACGTTCTCGGGCGAAATCGATCATGCCAAGGTACGTCGTTGCATTACTTCAGTCTCGTCGTGATAAGCTCTAACGTCTACCACAGAACGCAGCCAAGGTTGGCCTCGGCGTCTCGATCGAAGCCGCTGATGAGGAGGTTATGATGCAACAGGAGGGTGTTGCTGCTGCGAGCGCGCCCCCGCCGTTCTAGACGACGACATCTCCCCTCTTTGGCTAGGGACATTGCCATCATGTCTCTACCCCCCTCGTGTACGGCATAAACTTTTCTCTTTCATACCATACCTCGGCTGTATTACCAAAACCTGCATCGGGCGCGCTTGTTTCTGGGGATCTTTGCAAGCTCGGATTTGGCGGATGCGGGAATATTGTGAGCGATGAAATAGGCACTGGCTTTCCCTTTGGTCGCTTGATAGACGTCTGTTTTCCAACGCGCGGTTTCAGGTATTCCTCTTTCTAGGTCTGCAACTACCCCGGCCCACGACGCACGCGCGAGTTTCTTTTTCTATCCTCGGTTAATTGCGCCGTCTCTAATTGGCCGTCTTCTTTCACGCATGCACAAATCGAGATATGGGTTCCGAGGGTAGCGCCTTTTCCTTACGTGGCTACGAACACGACAAGCTCGCCAAATGTAAAGCACGCGAGCTCCCCCTTGGACTAGAGATGGCAAAAAAGGCGACGGCGGGCGCGGTTGTGGATATTGTACATATACTGTGTAGCATGCAGACGAAAAAAAGCTTCTCCTACTCAACTGCAGTGGCAGCCCGAAACACGTCTGACGTCATCGAAGCTTGCGAGGATTTTGAAACTTTCGCATTGGCAAATGAGCTGAGAAACGTTGATAATACAGGTGAGATCGGCCATTATTCGCTGCTTTCCCAAGCCAAGAGCAAGCGCATTCGTGACAGAAGAACTTCGTCCCTTTGGATGATTCTTCCATTACCCAGGCCCGGCTGCCCTCGCAGACGAAGACAAAAAACTGCGCCCGCTCCTCTTCATTCCCAGATTGTTTGTACAAAGAGATGGCCTCTTTTTTGGTCTCTTCCGATCTTTCCCCTCCCGAATGACTGGAGTTGTCGACGATATATATTTCCGGATTAGGACCGGTGCGCGCTTACAAAGCCGGGCGAGCCTCAGCAGGCTGCTGGGTTGCGCTACCGGGAGCCAGAAGCTGTAGGGGGGAAGATGTCAGCTACGTGCAACATGGGGATACACCTGTCACACCCATCCCCAGGCACCGGGCCAGCCACCGCCTGTAGAGAGGGAAAGGAAACCGGGGGAATAGAATCAAAACGGGAGAACAAAAAAAAAAAAAAAAACACCAACCTCGTTCGCGCTCTGCTGCATCTTCATCTCGCGCTCCATCTCGATCATCTGCTGCTCCTCGGCGTAGGCGAGGGCCCAGGGCACGCCGAGCAGCAGGGCGCTGCTGCCGACGACCCACAGGCACTTTGCGCCGACGCGCAGGCCCGTCCCCAGCCACGACGAGACGTTGCCGTACGACTTTGCGGCGAAGCGGCGCTGGTGCGCGGGCACAATGTCCTGCAGCGCCGCGACGCGCTCCCACAGCGTCTCCTCGTCCGGCACCAGCGACGACACGTCGCTGTCCGCGTCCGACGTCGTCGACGACGCGTCGTCCCAGTCGTCCTCGCCCGCGTTGGGGCCGGTCTGCTCGGCGTAGAGCTCCTCGTCGGGGACTGCGTTTTCGGGAAGGGGTTTGGTCAGCGCGATGTGGGGAAGAGATTGTAGAGTGACGGCAAGCTCTTTGTGTCGATTACGCACCTTCCTCAAGCTTGACCATTTTGGCGGATCGTACGGGTTCGCGAGGATGGGGCGAGGGAGAAGAGAGGTCCGAAGATGGAGGTCGGATTGGCCGGGGGGTGGGGGTTGAGGTTGATGGATGATGGAGAGAGTCGGTGGTTGCGGCGATGATGCTGCGGTAGAGCTCGGCGGCCAACTTTTCTTCCCCGACCCGCGCTTTTCGCCGATCGACGGGGAAGTGGACGTCGATGCACGTGCGTCATTGCCTTCCTTCGACGCGTCTCCCGTCGTCCATTGCGCGACAACATTAACTCGCGGCTTACAAAAGTTCCTTGACTTTTTCAACATTTCGATCGTGAGCGAAGAAGTAGCTGCGCTGCGGACTTGATTGCACCAATGTCAACAAATAGCAATACCGTCATCAGCCTCAAGTCGGCGTTCTTGCGCACGCAGACGCGTATCTTGTCACAGCCGCTGCAAGCTCCAGAAAGATGGAGAGCCGGCAACTTGGACGCATCTGACATTCCAGACAATGTGATGAAGGATGTCATCAGAGAAGGTAATTCCTTATTACTCCATGCAAATCTAGTTCCCATTGTCAGATACCCTCGCCCTGAACCCCATTCGCAAAATACATCACATTCCGCCGCACTCAGCTCCGGCTATGCACCGCACTCCTTCACATCCCAGTCTCTCCGATTTCACGATCCACAGCACCCATCCTGACTCCATCAACCAACCAGTCAACCGCCTCCTCCGCCGGCACACCAAATCCGCCTACCCATCGCTAGCCATCCGCCACGTCGCCGAACAAATCGACGCCCTCTACTGGACCGCCGGCGCCCCGCCCCTCTCCATCGCCCACCAAGACGATCCCTCCCTCCACCCCGACCAGCAAACCCTCACATCAACCCCGCTCGACGACCCCTCCGCCGACCTCACCGCCCCCTCCACCATCGCCGCCCTCCCACCCACCTGGGCAGAAGCAGCAACGGACGACGCGGACGACGCGGCCGCCGCCGCGCGTTACGAAACCCTTGTCGCGCGCCTGCAGGAGCTGGACGAACGCAGGCGGGCGGCGCTCGGGCGGCTGGAGCGGTGCAGGGATGTGAGGGAGCGGGTGGGCGCGCTCGCGGCGCCGAGGGCGAACGTGCAGGTGAATCTGGTGACGAGGGATGGGGAGCTGGGCAGGGGCGTTGCGGAGGCGAAGACTTTGGGGGTCAGGGTGGGTGCGAGGGTGGGGGCGTGGGCGGAGGGGTTGGAAGGGGGGCGGGAGGGGGATGGGGTTGTGGGTGGTGCGAGGAGTAGGGAGATGGAGAGGGAGAAGTTGAGGGGGTTGTTGGAGGGCTGAGGGGCGGAGCTCGAGGGAGAGCGGGTGGTTGCGAAGTGATACCCTTTTGGTGAAGCTGGGGAACTTGAATGGTGAGATGTTTTCCGAGTCGTGCTGCGGCGTTTGGAGCATGAAGTTCGTTAACAGGCGTAAACAACCGGAGTCGGGAGAAGCAGTGCTACCCCAAAGCCTACCTACTAAAGCGGTGGCTTCATGAGAAGGCGGGGGTGGATTCGATCCGATTCGTCCCGCAAAATGAAAAAGAGTTCCAATGAAGAAACTTTAGTAGTCACGAGAACGAGCATTCAATTAGAAGGCTTCGTATTTAGTTCCAAATGTGATGAATGTAAATCGGATAGTTGCAACTACGACGGGCGGTGGTGGAACAGAGAGCGCACGGGCCCCTTGCAGGGCTGCAAGCAACGGCGGCTCGGGAAAAACCAGGGACCGACGAGCTTGGGTGTTGGACCGCGATGCGGCTTTGGCGCCGAACGTGGACAGCGCGCAACGTGCCAACCCACGGCGCTCACGCTCCCGGCCCAGGAAGCACTCGACGATCCGACTACCAAGCTACCCGCCGTCCGCACTTTCGCGCAGCAGTCATTCCCGCACCACCGTTCCACTCGTAATCGCGCATCGCTGCGCCCGAATCGACCAAGACGCGCCCTCGAAGCTCCGCATCTAGCGCGCCGGACCCAGAGCAGCGGCGGTAGCTCCTCCGGCCGCGCCACGACCGCCTCCGCCTCCCCTGCGTGCCTCCCCTCCCGAGGAGCATGAGCAACGCCTACATTGACGCTACGAACGGCATGGCAAACTCTCTCCCGCGTCAACCCCCCGCCCCGGGCTCCGGCCACCAGCCCAATGGCTCCGGCGGCATGCCGAACCTGGTGAACGGCCTGCTGAGCGGCGGCCACCAGACCGACATGAACCACCTGTGGCAGGTCGTGCAGCAGCTCAGCGACGTGCTGCAGGAGAACCGGAGCCAGACGGCCAACATCATGAACAGCGTGCAGCAGATCCAAGTGCGTCACCGCCCCCATCCTCCTCCCGCCCAACAAACGCACCCCTCCTCTTCCCCTCCTCCCGCAAAACAACAACAACACCACCACCACCACCATCGCTAACCCTTTGCCCCTCCCACCCACAAGGCCCGCGCCGCACAAGAAGGCACCTCGCCCACCATCGCCCAAGTGAACGGCGACCTCGCGGCGGCGACGTCGCGGCAGCAAGCGGCCGAGATCAACAACCTGCGCGCGTCGCTGCAGGCGGCGCACGGCACGGCGGGGTCGCTGGACGCGCAGAACAACGCGCTGCGCGGGCTGGTGCAGGACTACGAGACGAGCCTGGCGCTGGTGGTGGAGAAGCTGCGGCCGTACGCGCACCAGCAGCACGACGCCATGCTGGCGCTGCACGCCCACTACAACGCCCTGCTCGAGCGCGAGCGCCAGGCCAACCTCGAGCTGCGCCTCGAGCACCAGGACTGGCAGGCCGGCCTCGGCCGCGTCGCCCAGTTCGCCCGCCACGCCCTCAAGGAGAGCGCCGACGCCGGCCTCGGCTACGAGCGCAAGATTCGCGAGCTGAAGGCCGAGAACCGCATGCTGAGGCGCTTGGCGAATTGGGAGGAGGTGAGCGATAGCGATGATGATGAGGAGGAGAGGAGGGAGGATGAGCTGCATATGCATTGAGCGCGTGCGTGTGCGTGTGCGTGTGTGTGGTGAAGAGGGATGGGGGCGGTGCCGTTGGGCTACTACTACTACTGTGGATATGTAATATGATAATGGGCTGGGGGGGAAGGCGTTCTTTCTTGGGAGCGGGGGAATCAGCAAAGAGGCGGCTTATACCTTTATCGGGCAAGGTCATGGGCATCGTATCGGCGTTTGAATGGTGGCATACATTCTCTCTGCGATGAGAGCTTCGAATCAAAGCTGGGCGTGGTGGCGGGTCATGATGAGATACGGCATACGGTGCTCGACCCAGTGTCGGGCGTGGGTGATGAGCATCGTGTAGATGAGATCGCATGCGCGGGAGTGTCGGTCTTTGCGCTGTCGAATTGTCCGGGCACGGAGATCCCTTGGAGACGAAAGAAAACGAATCTTTATGTTGTACATGTGCTACCACGGATATCTCTAGAGATTCTAGATTTGCGCGGGGCGGGCTTCGGTGATGAGGCTGATTGGGTTGGACGATTTGCTGAAATATTCAAGGTTGTCGCGACAAAGTAGAAATCTTTGATCCATTCACTTTTGACGAGGACCAGTATTGCCTCATCGCTCTTCTGACTGTTTGGCGTTCTTCGCGGCTGTCGGGCTTTGACACTGAGACACGATTCAGAAAGAAGGCATGGCTTCGAGTGCAAAGATCCTATTCATGCGAGCCTTTTGTCCTCCAAAAACCCTCACCAGCCTACACTTAGGGTTCACTGCTAGCGTGGTTCCGCAACGACATAGTTGCCTGGGGAAAGGAGGATTGTCTCACGTTCATAGCTAGGCTGGGTTTAATACAGGATTGGAACACTACCTCAGAAGTTAGGGCTTCAATCTTGGGGCAAAGTAGAGGAAGTCTCCTGGCAACCATCCATAACTTGCTGATGATGATCGAAAGGTTTCCAGAGGAGTGAAAGTGCCGCAACAGATTGGCCATATGTGAGTTCAATCGTAAAGTTCCCCAGCAATAGCCGATTAGATCCTTAAAACTGCTTGGGCTGGCGAGCAGCCTTATCTCTCTTTTTGCTTTCTCTGTTTCTTTTTTGGGCCGCCTTGGAATAGTCTGATTCAGACGATGCAGCAGGATGGGCACCTCCCTGTTCTAGGCCGATTGAGCACAGCTTGTTTCTGACAATTGAAAACCTAAGCTCATCCCATCCTCTTTGCAAGTTGGGCGGGTCGAATTCGTTTCGAGAACAAGGCTTGACGTGACTGCGTAGCCATCGCATTCCCACGACCTGCCTCTAGAAATCGCACGAACCTGCCAACAGCGCGGCCAACTCCTCCAGGTACTTCTTATCCTCCTCGTCGAAGCCCTCCAGCTCCGCACAGTCAATATCAATGATGGCGACAGTCTTTCCATTCTGGACTATCGGCACCACGATCTCGCTCTTGCTCGCGCCGTCGCAGGCGATGTGGCCGGGAAACTTCTCAACATCGGGCACGAGCTGCGTCTGCTGAGACGCCGCTGCAGCGCCGCACACTCCTCTACCGAAGCGGATGGTCTGGCAGGCGACCATGCCCTGGAAGGGGCCCAGGATCAATTGTTCCGCGGCCGAGGGATCGAGGACGTAGAAGCCAGCCCAGTTGACGGCGGACGAGGGCGCGGGGAGGGAGTGCAAGGCGTGCCAGAGGAGGGAGGCGACGTTGGCGGTGTTGCTGTCGCACGTCCGGTCAGCTCAGGTCGACCATTGGTTCCCCGATATGGCGTGATGGTGCGGGCAGCGGGGTTGTCACGATAGTGGGAGCAGGCGCGTACCAGACCTTCAACAAAGCACGATGAGCATCCAGTATTCCAGTTGTGTGTGCGCGTTCACGCTACACGTACCCAGTTCCTCTGACCGTCCATCAGGGCCTTGGCCTGGTCGAGGACTTGAGTGTAGACATCAGCCTTGGTCAGGCCGGCGGCGAAGGTAGAGGATTCGGCGTGGACCTTTGCGAGGAGAGATCAGTCGGCAGGGCCGTGGCATTTGCTGGGTGGGGCAGTGAGTTGTACCATTTTGGGGCGTGCAAAGAAGCGTGTGGATGGTGGGGAGGAAGAGGGCTGCGGTGACGCGATTTTCTTAACCGCGTATAAAGTCCGAAAAGCAAAGTCGTGGCCGGCCTCATCGTCGCTACAACCTGGGCCGCTCGCTTCTTCGCCCATCTGCACCCCAACATCGTCCTGGCAGAGCTTTACTCCCGCACTGATGCGGCCATCCATTCTCCAGACGATTGCAACCTGCAGCGCGTTCTTTGGCTGCCACATGGTGGATATCCAGTGCGGCAAGCTTGCCATGCTCAGAAAGGTCTACATCACCCACGTCTTACCTACAGATATAAACAGTCCGCGAAAGTACATAATCTCCACGGGACGAGGCGGGAACTGAGTTTCCCATCTTTAACTATGGGAAAGGCCTTGATATACCTGCTTGGCACGCTCAAGGTCGTCTGCATTGCCGACGTCTAACCCAGAGCCCAATCCACCGAAGACATTTGCAAGGCGGGACTTATCTGCCTCGAATCTAGCCCCAGCCACTCCCGTGCTTGGAAATCCTGCAGCCTGCGCCGCAAAAATTGGCCCCGAACACTTTAAAGTTCCACCGCAGCTTCTTCGTCGTCCTCCCGGCTCACCCGTACTTGCTCTCTTTACGCAAACACCGCTATCTTGCCTCCGTCTGCCCAGATCGCCCTCGCTGTAATCGCTTACCAGAGAGGACTTCCTTGGAAGCATCCCCGCGTCGCACCACCCCCGTTCCCCATTGCATACGGAATCACTAAGCACTCACTCTCTGGTGAACCGTCTCTTCTCTACTTCGGTCTTTCTTGCTGCGCCTCAATCCTTCCCGGAAATTCCCTCAACTCCACGAATTTCAAAACAACCACGATGATCCAGCAGTGCTGTGCTGCAGGCGAGATCCACACCGGAACTCCTTCCGGCCGGGTTGACAAGGTTCACGGCCTGGACTGCTACATCGCATCACCGCCTGCAGGCACCGAGCCTGAGGGCGTCATCGTCATTCTTCCCGACGTCTTCGGCTGGGAATTGGTCAACACCCGCATCCTCGCCGACGTTTATGCCGCAAAGGGCAACTACCTCGTCTACCTTCCGGAGCTGCAGGATGGTACGTCTCTTCCGTTTTGCTCCTTTTTCCATCATTCCCAGATCCACCCGCTCAAATGCTACCTGGCGACCACTATCCCTTCCACCAAAGCAAACCAAAAAACAAAACAAAAACAATAAACGCCATCCCAACACAAACCCACTCCCAATCCTAACCCTCGACAGGCATGGCCTTCGACCCCTCCCTCCTCACCTCCCTCGCCAACCTCGAAACCCCGGGCCTCACCGCCCTCCTCTCGCGCGCCTACCACCTCGCCCGCCTCGCCTCGTGGTGGCTCCCCTTCGCCCGCGCCAACACCGACGCCGCCGTCCGCGCCCGCCTGCACCCCTTCCTCGCCGCCATCCGCGCGGACCCTCGGACCGCGTCCCTGCCCGTCGCCGCCGCGGGCTTCTGCTGGGGCGGCCACTGGTGCTTCCAGCTCGCGGCGGACCGCGAGGCGGATCGCGTCGAGGTGGAGTCGTCGGGGAAGAGGCAGCCGTTGTCGTTGGTTGACGCCGTCTTCACGGCGCATCCGGCGAATGTGCGCGTGCCCGAGGACGTCGAGGCGGTGCGCTTGCCGCTGAGCGTGGCGGCCGCGGCGGTTGATAAGATGTTTCCGAAGGGGGATGTGGACGTGGCGAGGGCGGTTTTGGAGAGGAAGGTGAGAGAAGAGGGGCAGAGGCATGAGGTGGTGTGGTATGAGGGGTGTCATCATGGCTGGGCGATTAGGGGGAATAGGGAGGATGAGGCGGAGGGGAGGAAGGGGTTGGAGGCGGAGGAGCAGGCGTTGAGGTGGTTTGGGGCGAGGTTTGGGGAGGTGAGGGGGAGAGTGATGGTGGGGAGCGAGGGTAGGGAGCGAGGGTAGGGAGCGAGGGTAGGGAGCGAGGGTAGGGAGCGAGGGTAGGGAGCGAGGGTAGGGAGCGAGGGTAGGGAGCGAGGGTAGGGAGCGAGGGTAGGGAGTGAGGGTATGGTTTTCGAGTGGGAAATTCTCAAACATTGCTTGGAACGGTATTCGAATGTTGACTAGTAGCAGATACCAGGTCCTCCCACCATCAACGGTCTCCCCGGATAGAACCCACGGGTACCCCAAAACTCCCACAACTGTAGAAGCTGCGCGTGAGGGACAAAGAAGAATAGATGCCAGAAGAACAACGTGCACATTACTCCAGCCGTAAACGACCCGCCAACGATTGCGACTTTCCTCAAGGTCAATTGTCGGGACCTGGCCCACACTTGATCAACGAGCTGTTGGACAGCAGGCCGGAAAAGGATCTTCTGCTCCCCGGGAAGATCGCCTTGAATAACTTCCGCTTCCACCATAGTCTCATGATCGTCTCCGTTCTTGATGCAAATTGTGGTCGTGGAGCCGCGACGCTCAAACTTTCTCTTCTTTATGCAAGTCTGCGCATAATCCTTGAACATGCTGGCATACTGGCGAAGCTCGACGTGGCCTAGCCCCAAGCTACTTCCCTGTTCCCTTGCGAATTGACTCAACAAGTCGGCCAGTCGCTTAACCTGGTCCTCGTTCTGGTGTTTGCTGAATCTGAATCGCAAGTCGAGGTAGTCCATGGGCGGCCGGTTTTCCCGGTACACTCGCGTGGAGGCGTTTTCGGCAGCTGGCTGGGGCTGATCCAATTCCTTTGGGTATATCCAGACATGATCGAAACTAAGGAAGTCTCTTGGGAAAAGCACCGGAAGCAGCCGCTCGCCGTCTGCATTTGGTGCGCTGATGATCCTCTCCCTCAACTCGGCGGAATCGAATCCAGCCCGCGAAGAGTCTTTCAGTTTGCGGAGGGCCCATATCAGTGCAGATGTGAATGATTGTCGTCCTGGACCAGGCGTGTATTCAGCCCTATCACATGCCCCCAGGAACTCAAAGCTATGGCCCACAGATCCCCGAGAGCTCGCTCGAAGAGCACCTGCCTCGCAACAATCGAATATTACGAGAATGTCGGCGTTGCATCTCATGAATCTGTGCTCAGCTGCGTGCCATGCAACGGCATTGCGACGGCGTTGGTCTGGTTGCCGGGATTGCTGGCTTGAGTTGCTATTCAGGAATGTCAGGTTTTCCGCTCTCGACAAGGCACGCTCTTCATTGCTTACTTCGTCAGGTTGAGCTGCCCAAACTCCTCGCCGCGGAAGCCATGACCGGCATAATAGACGATGCCGAGATTATGGACCTCGTCGGTCCGATACATGAAATCCGCGAGGATTCCATCAAGTTGATGTTTCACCTTTACACTCTCCTTCAAAAGTTTCTTCTGAACGTCGAACTGGTATTCGTCTCTGAACACTAAAGCGAGTTCATCGAGCTTCTCACCGTCAGTTCGCCTTCCTAAACTATTGTGGAGACAACAAGGGCTAATACGAACCTCCGCGGAGACATCCATGTCAGAATCCTTCGGCTCCCAAGAAAGCAAGAGGACTGACACAAGGTCATGCTTGACAGGCGCAGTTATTGACCTGAAGTTCTTGTCAAACACATTTCGTAGCTTCTCGGCTTTCTCATTAGCTGGAAAGGGCTTCGAGGCTGTAGTCGCCCCGCGTGGTGCGCTGTGAGCGTCCGTTTCAACTGGGCTGGACATAGCTTCCAAAGACTGGGATGTTGATTCTTGGATATGTACGGCTGCCCTGTACAAACAATAGGTTGTTATCTGCCGTCGAGGATGTATTAATTAAAAAAACAAGGAAAAACAGAGTGGTTGCTGGCGATTAGTGATTACGCTGGAATATGCCTTGAGACTCTAGTGTACTGCGTCATAGCTGATCATCTTCTCAACAGAAAATTGCCCATCAGCTTCACCGGAGATGCGTGTAAGGCTGAGCATGCATCATACTAAAGCAGCCGTCACCATCCGGTTGGAGAATGTATGGTTGAAGCATTGCAGCGGCAGCAAGCCTGCTTCCCCGCTTCAGGCTGCAGCCCAGGCAGCGAGAGCCTTGCACCTCCTGAATGAAACACAGCTTAGGGATTGGATGGATGTTCTGGTTGTGGTCCGCACGACAGGCGAGTGGCTTTCAGCTGCACATGTAAGACGCAGCCTCGCCCATGCCTGGCCAATGCGGTGGCCCGTTGTATCACTTGTGGAAAACCTGTTTCTGCCTTTCACATGCCCTTCACGGCGCATTTGCCTGAATTGCCTTCCTTCTGCCTCGTGCCTCACACAGCGCTCGACATGTAAATACACGCCACTGGTATCCAATTCAGAGCCTTGAGCCGAACAATTGTCCGTTGTCAATTTCAAAGCCTCGTGGGGCGCATCCAAGGTCATGCCATTCACCGAGTTCGAAAAAGGTGTTGCCGGGGAGGTGAGGCCAGAAGAACCTGAACACGAAAATTCCGATGCAGAGGTAGCTCGTGCGGTTACGGACAATGAAGTTGCGGAAGAAGCGATCGGAGAGCCGACCGACCAAGATGTGAGAGCTCTTCACATATCGTTTGCCCTCATCTGACTTCCGTTCAGCCTCTCCACGCCGACTCCAAAGGAACGCGCTCGCACGTCGAAAGACCCATCAATATCAAGGTTTGCGGCCCCTATTACTCCTAACAATCAGCCAGCTGAGGTGAAACAGTCACGACGACCCCCTGCCTGGAAGATTGGGGACAATCCACGATTGATTGTGGATGGAGGGCCACCAATGAAAACCACGATATTAAAGGTGGACAACAGAAAACCAGAACCTATGTACCATGCCAATGATAGTGGAAATAAGCCGATCAACACGTTGGGAGGCAAGGGCTACGAATTGCTCGCACAGAGTCGTTTTGTAAAGAAGTAAGCGTCTGCCTTGCAAGCCCCGCCTTGAGGGCCTAGAGCCTCGCAGGGATCGTGCATATAGCCTACACCGCTATGCATGGGGCAAAGATGGTTGTGCGCCTTGCTTGGTTCGAATTTCATCACCTATAAATCAATGGATTTCCACAAAGGCCATTACTCATGCCAATGCTTTGAATCCATTTCACACACTCCTGAATAGCTCCGCCACAAATGTCCGAGAAAGATTTGGAAGCTCAATGGCAAGAAGAGTGTTCCAATGCAGGCTGTACGGACCAGACTTCGCCAGAAGACCCAGCTCAGACTGGCGAAATCAGTGATGAGTCGTCCACAGTTGGTGAGCAAACCCATTCTATTCATAACCTGTCCTCGTTGACGATGATTTAGACTCTTCTCATAGAGATTCCCCCCGGTGGGCTGAGTGGCTATTGACGCTGTTTCCACTTGGGCAAAATCGTAATCTCGAAACTAGAGTCCGGATATGTGAGACCAATCTCCGCTACTGCGGAAGAGACTTCCGCTAACTGAATGAAGTGGAGAACTGTCCCCAAGGGAATCCAAGGCTGGCAGCTTTCCTTGACTGCGATGAGAACTTCATGATGTACCGCCGTTTTGGTTGGATTCAGGCAAGACTTCTTCTGAGAAAGCAGAGGGAAATCTCGGACATGGAGAAAAATCTCGAAGTCCAAGATGGCTTTCCCCGTGACGGAGGGGCTACAGACGCTCACGAGAAGACGTCCGAGTACAAGGAGGAGCTACTAGACGAGGTCGAGGCAAAATTCCTCGAATATAGTAAGTAACATACCGTGAGTTTATTAAAAAGAAAGAAAGAAAAGACTAATGGCTACCCAGCTCGACTTCTCACCGCTGCGCGGGAAATGATGCTCATGCGACGTCCGTCGACATCGGAATACCACAGTTTGCGCCATTATTGCGGACATAACGCAGGCGACATAGACAGCGAGCAGGATGGATGGGTTCAACACAAAGAAGACATCGTCACGCTCCGGCCTGGCAGAGAACACGCTTGGCTCGACATGGTCCTCGAGAAGCTACTACAGACTTTCCGGCCCAAGTTCATCCGCACAATATTCTGCTCCCAGGTGAGAGACCTCAATCCGCTTCGAATAGCGTTGAAGTGGACTAATGGCAATCAGGAAACGAGAATGAAGACCAACGGCCCACTCATACACTTGTATACTCGAAGTCGCATCGAAGCGCTCGCTGCTGCAGTCATCACGGTCACGATCCTGATACTCCTGGTGATACCGACCTATGTGTTATATCACCTGACAAGCGACGTTACCCAGGGTTCTCGTACCAGTGCTCTGTCTATCGGGGTGCTTCTGATCTTCACCTTGGCTTTCTCCGCCGTTCTATCACTGTTTACGCGAGCCCGACGCCACGAGATCCTTGCTGCGGCTGCGGCGTAAGTAACTTGACTTATCCGTAGCTCCAAGATACTAGTTGACGCATTGAGTAGATATTGTGCTGTTCTTGTGGTGTTTTTGGGCAACATTCCGGATTCATGAGAGGGGAGATATGGCCACAGGAGCTATGACGAGACCAAACAGCAATCTGCTGAGACAAGACTGACCAATGTGTTATTTCGACCAATATGGAGGTGTGACCGGATTATGTTGCTTTGTTTTGCCAAGTGTGACCTCTGATGTAATTCATTTGGGAATTTGAGGAATGCCAAAAGATCGAAGCCAAATCTCTATCAACCCACGCAAGTGTTAACAATTACCAAAGAAAATAAAGATATACAGAGACCTTTCCTTCCAATCTACCAACGATGCGGTCCCATGATTCTGGAGTGTGAAAAATGAGACAAAAATGCGTGACCTCAGATATGGAATATGGATAATGACACGCAAACGCTCGTGAACCCCATTGAGCTGATCGCAAAAAAAGATTGGCTTCCCTCATACGTAGAACCCCGGTAGTGTTCTTGCTGCATCTTCTTCTGCACAATCCTGGGTCAGAGCCAGGTTGTACTGCTTGATTAAATAGACCGTGGAAACTGTGCCGGTCACAATGCTGACCACGGTCGAAACGAGGACAAGCAAGCCTATCAAGAATTTTGCCCAGTCATTGAAGTTGCGTTGGTTCTTCAACCGTTGCCAAATGTCTCTCGGCGGGGCTTCAAAAGCGTCAAGGAGGTCAGATAGCCTGTGTCCCCAAAAGGTGTAACGGTCGATTTCGAGGATGCGCTGTCTTCCACAACGGCCGAGAGCGTAGATTGGCTTGTTCTGCTCTCGCAGGAGAATCTCTGGAATCCTGATTGTACCATGGAAACAGAAGTTCGAAGGTATCGAGGGTCTCCTCGAGCAAGGCTCGGGGAAAGAAAGGCTCTTCTTTGGACTCCAAATGGCGCAGGAGACAGATTTTGTGTTGATATACGGTAACTTGTCTTGTCCTCTTGTTGAACCTCAGGTGATCTGCCACGTTGTTGGTCCAGTAGATGCTGAGTCTGCATGTATTCGAGAGAAATGCCGCGGTGAAAATTTCACCGAATGCGCTATGTGGAACTACGACTGTCAAAAAAGCATGGATCAGTTGAGACCACAAAGCGACAATGCGAGACTCTCCGCCGCTAAGGAACTGTGTGTGGTAAGGTGGGAAAGTGGAGAAGGCGTGGTCGTACGTTTCCACAAGGCTGCACCTCAGCGTCATCAGATCACCCCGCTGCTTACGTGCACGCCGCGAATAGCTCGGGGCATGCAATTGGCTACTATTCCATGGCTCGAAGTCATCTCTGCTCTTCAATGTTGGTTGGGTCTTCACCCTCCAAACTTGGTTTGAAAGCTAATACGTTCATTGGGTATCATCACTCATATCTACAGTATATATGCACGTACAACATCCCATTCCCCTCTTTACAACGCAAGCACAACACCCGCCAGCCCAACAACACCAGCGACCGCAATGCGGCTCACACCACTTCCGGCCGCAGCAGCGTTACCAGCATCGGCAGTCGCGCTGGCAGAAGCAGAGCTACCAGTAGCAGAGGCCGCAGTACCGGAGGCCGAACTGCCCTGAGAAGCGCTGGCAGCGGTAGCGACGGCCTCAGCGACGGCGGTGACGGTGACGGTCCAGTAGAAGACGTTGGTGGGGTCGAAGGTCATGACAGCGACGTCAGTGGCAGAGGCGGTGGGGGAGAGGAGGCAGTCAATCGCGCTCTGGGTGTCCTGGTCGGGAGCGTTAGTTTTCCGCTTTCTGTTGAAAAGGGATGGACGGAGACTTACAATGTCATCCACATCATCGATCCCGCCCGCGCAATTCGCAAACGCCGCCAACTCGTCCTTGTACTGGCCGCCGAAGCTCATGGTGCAGACGGGCGACGCGGTGGCGGTGGCGCGGCCGTCGCTCGCGGGGGTGCCGGCGGTGATGGCGCAGTCCATGTCGACGGCGGCGGTGATGCCGCTGGCGACGGCCGTCGTCTCCTGGCCCCAGTAGCCGGCGCCGTACGTCACCGTCTGCGCGTACGCGCTCTCGAACGGGCACAGCACGCCGACGGTCGAGAAGGCGGCGAGGTCGGCCGCGAACGTGTCGCACTCGTAGACGAGCGTGGTGCGCGCGTCCTCGACGCCGACGATGGAGCCGCTGACGCCGGCGGTCGGGATGACGGTGTAGTAGCCGTCGCCGGCGAAGGGGAAGGAGATGACCGAGGAGGTGGTCTGGGATTGCGCGCTGCGGGTGGGTTGTTAGGTTTTGGTGGTTCTTTTTTTTTTTTTTTTAAGGGGGAGGACAAGATGCGTGGAGGCGTACCTGGCGATGCCTGCGAGGAGCAGGGGCAGAGCGATGTTGGAGATCATGGTGGAATTTCCTTTTTCGGTTGGCTCAAGTTTTCTGGGACGAATGAACGATGCCGTGAAGCGACTGAACAACAGAGTCGTCTGGTTTGCGCTTCGAGATGGTTGAGAGCTGATGATTGCCTCAAATGGCCGGCAGGGTACCCTTCCTTTATAGCATTACCCTCGGCTCTTGGTGGAGATGGTGGAGGCGCACGAAGGATGCAAGCACGGGTATGGCGGCGCGGAGGGACCGAATGCGAGGCCAGCAACACCGCCACGGCTAGCCCCATATTTTAACAGCAAAGCCTTGTGAATTGCTTAAACGGGCCGTATCAGGCATCGTTGGCTACCAAATCCGCTCCATTGCCAAGATTTCGGCTTGGCAGGGCGCAGATGCCGAGGACCCACGTGGCGGCACAGGCCTTGTTTAGGCAGCAGAGATCTTGGGTGTTCGGTTGGAAGGAAAGCGGTGATTCTGACTGGCCCGCCGACATGGACGATTGCGGCCCCCACGTTACACCTGCCCGAGCATGGCCGGCAGGACCCGAATAGGCGACTTCGAGCGAGGAACAATCTTCTCCAGCTGTACTACTGACTCTGTGCTTCCAATAGTCTGTCTTCTAGCTGAATGTGGCGAAAGCGCCAACCGTCGGGACTTGGTGGAATTTTCTACTCGGAAGCCAGATGGGAAACTGAACAAGAGGATTATCACCTGGAAGAGTGTTCAGCGCAGGGTTCAAGTGGATGTGGGTCAAGGCTTAGCATATGGCAGCCGTCTACGCACGAGCGAGCAAACCTCGATACCATGTGGAGTGGCTGCGTTCATCCTTTTCGCTCAGACTCTTTTTTAGCATGCTAAGCTTTGATGCTAAAACCTACGCGCAGTAAAGCGCGATTCCCGTGACGTCAAAGCGAGCCGAGATCCGAGAATACTGATAGCCACAGACGTCAATTTGTTGCAGCTTGCAGGTCAAGTCTAAAAACCATTCACTTGCATAGCACTGGAATTGCAGTGGCGAGAAGTAAGAGTTGCATGGTCTCCTGGTGCCAAGGCGAAATGGTCGAAAGCCGAGACGTTGCATCCGCTAAGACTAGTTGCGCGCAGCAAGTTCGTTCTCCGACGACTGTGAGAATCAGTGTTTATATTGGTACAGAATTACACTCGGGTATCTTCGACTTCCATCCAGTTACTCCTCGCCCACAATCCTATCAACACTGCCGCCCAAATACACCTTCAACATGTCCTTGGTCACCTTCAACCTCCTCACATCGACGACGTCGACGCCGGCCTTCTCGTAGGCCTGCATGCGATGGCAGCCGCCAAAGGCGAAATAGTAGTCCTTGTCCTGGGCCTTGCTGTGGTAGTGCAGCACGTCGACGGGCGGCAGGCGGCCGGGCTCGATGCGCTCGGGGGCGGGCTGCGGCACGTAGTCGCACGTCTCGCCGCGCAGCGTCTGCACCATCGAGTCGACCTTGGGCGAGTCGATGACGGGAGGGATGGGCCGCAGGATCGAGGCGAACGGCAGCTGCGTGATGGGGAGGTGGCGCGATTGGATGCTGCCGGCGAGGGCCATGGTGGTGGTTGTTTCTTGGTTTGGTGGATTGTTTGCGTGGTTGTGGCTGCGTCTTGAGAGCGAAAGAGTCGCGTTAATATCATGGTTGGTTGGTCAGACCCTGGCGTCTCGAACGCGACATGACGTAAGAGCCGATCTCGGGGCCGAGCGGGTGTTGATAATCTACCATCATCTCATCCTCCTCGTCCAGAATTTCGCTTATTCGTAAGCCTGCGACGACATGGCAACCTGCGCGAACCCCCAGGGGCCCCGGCATCGGGTGGCTTCGGCTTGCATTGCACCATCACAGCTTCACCACCATGCTTTTTCGTCATCTGCAAGGACTTGCCTAACCCGACTAACACACCTTACTGTTTCCGGGCCTACCGACGCTCAATCAGCACATTGGCTCCACCGCGTCTGACACTGCGGGGAACCGCGGCCACGTAGTCGGTACCATAAAAACAATAGAATATCCCTCCAGATCCTGTCTTTCTCGCCGTTCTGTCGTTTCCACCATGAGATTCCCCGTGCTGCAAACCCTCTTCGCCCTCTCCAGCATTGGAGCAGCGGCCGCCCAAACCACCAGCAACAACACCACCTTCCACCTCACCGCCACAGCCATCGTCACCGACCCGGCCACCAACGCCTCCGCCCTCCAATGCTGGCAATTCACCACCGCGCTCGAAGTCCCCTCGACCCCGGGCATATCCGGCGCCCAGAGCTTCAAATTCAACCTGTCCAGCGCCGCCGAGTACACCGTGATCCCCCCACGCTTCGACGGCGGCCTGCACAACGCTCCGCATAACCAGTGCGCGCACACCCTTTCCTTCCTTCCCTCCCCCCATCAAAAAAAAAAAAAAAAACCCACTAACCGACGCCGAAATAAAAAGATTCGTAATCTTCACCTCCGGCCTCGCGCACATCACGCTGCCCCACTCGACCGACGAAGCGTGGGTCGTCGGCGGCGCGACCGGCCTCCTCGTCGCCGTCGACACGCTCGGCTCCGGCCACTACACGCGCTACCCGACCGACCAGACGACCGTGACCTTTACGCTGCCGTTTGAGGACGGCGTGCCGCCGCCGTACGAGGTGAGTTCGCAGGGCGCGTGCGATGCGCGGGGTGGGTCGCAGGTGGTGGGGGGGACGGTGTTGTGATGAGGGTTGGCTTGGTGGATGGTTTGTGGGGGTTGGGTTGGGTAGTAGAGTGGATGGTCGGGGGAAGACGGGATAGGAGAGCTGTATGGTTTTGATGCGAGGCTTTGGCGATGAGAGGTTGATGCAACCGTGATCTGATATCGCAGGATTCGGGTGCTGAAGCGGCCTGCGTAGAAAGGAAGGGTGGTTCCGATACGGAGAAAAAGGCTCAGCGCGGAGTCTGACCTGAATGCCGGCGGGTTAAGATATGATAATAGACTGACTTGGGCATCACCGCAAGGGAGGGGGCTCTCAAAAGAGGGGCTTGGACCAGTAGCATGCGTCGGCACTGTCTCCCCTGTGGCATACCTTGACGTCCAGGACCGTTGTTAAGAGCACATAATGGCAGCAGCCTCGATTTACACTCGCGATTCCCGCTATTCTTCTAAGCATTGTCTCCCCAGTCTCTTCATTGCTGGTTAAAGTCGATGACCACACGACCGGCAATCTCCCCCCTCCTCAGCTGCTGCACCGATTCGGGCATCGCGCTCAACGGCCGCACCTCGCAGATGGGCTGCAGCAACCCGCGTCTCGCATACTCCAGCGCCGCCGCCGTATCCGACATGGTGCCCACCAAGCTGCCGGTGATGGTCAAGTTCTTGAAGACGACGATGTTCGGGTCCGCGCCAATGTGCGTCGCGCCAGCGGGTGCTACACAAAACATACCACATTAGCCTCACGCCCGATCCATCCCTCCCACCAGAACCAACAAAAAGGGAGCAACAACTTACGCAAACCCACACAAACAATCTTCCCGCCAATCCGATCGCCCACGTAGCTGATCGCATCCTTATACGCCTGCGGCGCCGTCACAATCACGCCGTGCGCCCCCAACCCATCGCAAACCCTCTTGACCTCCTCCGCCACGCTCTCCACCTCCTTGAAATCGATAAACCCCTCCGCCCCCAACTTCGTCGCCAACGCCCTCTTCGCCTCCCCCGAATCCACCGCCACCGGCCTCAACCCCATCGCGCGCGCCAACTGCACGCCCTGGATACCCACCCCGCCACCACCGCCCGGAAACACAACCCACTGCCCCGCCCTCAACCCGCTATCAACCAGCGCGCGATGCATCGTACTCGCCGAGCACATAACCGGCGCCGCGACCTCATCACTAACCCCGTCCGGAATCGGACTCGTATACCTCGCCGGACTGGTGATGTACTGCTGGTACGTGCCGGTGGCCACCAGCCCGGTGTAGACGCCGCGCTGGCAGTAGTTTTCTTTCCCCGTCCAGCACTGCTCGCACGCGCCGCACACGTCCCACAGAGGCTTGACGCCGCCGCGGTCGCCCACTTTCCACGTCGTGACGTTGGAGCCGACGGCGACGACGACGCCGGCGCCTTCGTGGCCGGCGCAGCGGGTGGAGAAGGTTGACATGGGGGGCACGGCCCAGTCGTTCGCCATGAAGTGGATGTCGGACATGCAGAGGCCGGTGGCGTTGAGGCGGAGGAGGACTTCGTCGGGGCCTGTGGCGGGGGTGGGGGTGTTAGTGTTGGAGAGGGAGGGAGAGAAGAAGAGGGGGGAGGGGAGGGTGTTTGGAAGGGGAGAGAGGGTTGGGTGGGTTGGTTGGTTTTGACGCACCTGGCTCCGGCACGGGCACGTCTTGGATCTCGACCCGGAAGTCGGGCCCTTCGTTGACGACGACGCCGGCCTTGCACGTCTTGGGGATCTCGAACTTGGTCTCGCCCGTGTGGGCGGTGCTTTCGGGGTTGGTCGACATGGTTGGGGGGGAAGGGGGTTTGGTGTGTGGGTTGGTTTCTTTTTTTTTCGTTTCTTCGGTTGGTTCGAGCAATGCTTTCGTCGTCGTCGTTCAATGTAGTCAAATCTCGAAGTGAATTGGAGGTGTTCGGTCGCGGTAAGTGTCCAGTGGCAGGGTGGAAGGAAAGAACAACGAGAAAGAGCAAGGTGTCTCCAGGAGCTCGCAGTATCCGTCAAGCAGCAACAGCAGGCGTATTTAACACTCCCTCGGCCGGCCCTATGGAATAACCTGCGCAGGAGAAAAGAGGGGAGCCCGGCACAGCCGTCGCTTTTTAACCACGACAAGGAAGCACCGTACGACGCGCCCCCGCGTTTTGCATCCGGACGGCGGAAAATGCTGCGGGGTAGACTTGGACAACTGCATTGTGGACCTAAGCACCCTAGCTCCAGCTGGCCTCGGTCCAACAGCAACGACGTCACTTGTGGAACGCAGCATGTCTCCATCTGTGTGGGGAAGGGGAGGGGCAGTTCCTGGCCTATTGTTCGTCGTGGCTCAGCCCCGCCGCCGCGGCCAGCATAAGAAGAGCGGGCTCGTTCCGCATCGGTAGTTACCTAGGCCCTCCGTCCCCTCCTTTCCAGCGTTATCCGTTCCTGATGATGCGCGTCTGAGTTGGCCGGTCTCCACCCATTTGACCGGGGGCTGTCGTTTCGTGGACCAACAATGAAGCCCCACCTTGATTGGGCAAGCTGCTGCATCTTAGGGCCGTATCGGGGATCTTAGTAAGCTCCTCTCATCCTTCCCGCGCCCCGTACCTTAGCGATGGGTTGTCGTGCATTATTCTGGTCAGGGAAGTGTGTATGACGGCAGATGGAGATCCGCCTGCAGGCTGGTTTGTGGTTGCGGGGTGATCGACCAAAGAGAACGCCTCTTTCCCCCTAGCTACCCCGCATTTACCTGGTATTGTCCCGCATCCCGGCAGCACCGCGGAATTAGGTGACACCCGGTTGGCTCTCCTCCTTTTCCCCATCATGGTGGCAGCAGAATGCTGCATGTAGAAAGGGGGTTGGTGGCTGGATGACCTGGTGGTAGCGACGGCGGCAGTAGCGCCCGAAACACGCCATCCCTTTTGCTCTCCACCACGCACTCATCTTGGTTAGATTCGTAGCGCAGTCAGTCAGCAGTCTTTGTCCAACTTTGATTTAGGAACAGTGTTTGCCAGACGCCATCTCGAAGTCAACTCCTTTTCTCTGCTCACCTAGTCCACTCGTCCATCCTACAATTACCACATACCCCTTTGGAAACCCTGACAGCAAAGCCACAAACATCCCTTGACGTCGTCCAAGGATCAGACTACGCGAAGTCGCGCCGAATCGCCACGATCCGGCCTGCAGCCGAAAAGCAGGTGTACCACGTGGATGAAATTAAACTTCTTGCGCCGAGCCCCAACGGGTATAAAGCATTGTCGCACTATTTCCGGGAAGAGGGACCGCAGATCCCAATTTGACCGGCCGAAGTCGCGTCTACAAACCTCCACACGGCCAAGGAAGAGAGAATGATCGCACGGCTTCATCGAATATGAAGAAACTTTTGTTCACCTCATCTCCATTGGTATATACACACAGAAGGTGGGGGCTTTAACGTTATCGCATGCAAAAAAATCGAGGAAATTATTGGCACATGAAGAAAGTAGAACTTTAGGTATCAAGGTTTCGGGAGCTTGATTAGAAGGTGTCAAAAAAATCCAAAAAGGGAAACAAAATCGCTAAAACAAAGCCAGCGCAGCGATGCCCAATACGTGCTTTACAACAACGACAACTCCATTTAGAAGTTGGAGTCGCAAGTGTGCGACTCGGACGAGGCGACGGTGACGTTCTTGGTGATGACCTCCTTGCCGGTGGACGAGGTGACCTTGACGTCGACGAGGTCGGAGCCGAAGCCCTGCTCGTACTCGAAGAAGTTGTACTCGGTACGGGTGGTCTCGGTCCAGGTGGAGCCGCCGTCGACCGACACGTGGAGGGCCTGGATGGGCAGGTTGCTGTTGACGACCTGCATGCTGAACCAGTTGGCCGAGACGCCGTCCTTGTTGGCGAGCTGCAGCGGCGTGGTGATGCCGCACTCGACGAGCTCCCAGGTGATGTCGAGAACGCCGGTGGCGAGGGCGCCCAGCGAGCTGAAAGCATCCTCGAACAGGTCGAGCGCGTTGTCGCTGCAGTCGGGGCACTGGTCGACAATCATGGCCTTGACCGTCTCGCCAGAGGGGCCCTTGACGTTGACGCAAGCACCGCAGTTGCTGGCGTTGTCCCAGTTGGAGAGAGACAGCGCGGTACCGAAGATGGACGAAGGCAGGCTGTAGCCGGTGAAGCTGCAGGTACCCGACTCGATGTTGCCGCTGTAGTGAGTGGCCTCACCAGTAACGGCCTCGGTCAGAGCCGTGACAGCGCCGCTGACAGCGCCGCTGACGGTGCCGAGAAGGCCGGAGCTGGAGCTGGAGCTAGAGCTGGGGGTCGCGACGGCGACAACGCTGCTCGAGGTGGCAAAGGTGGTCTGGGCGTACGTCGGGATGGGAGTCGAGGCGACAGGGGTGTAGACAGGCGTGTCAACCGCAACGGAGGCGGAGGAGCTGGCCGCAGCGCCCTCAACACCAGCGCCGTAGGCGGGAGCGGAAGCAGCAGGAACCGGGGTGTAGACAGGGGTGTCAACGGCAACGGAAGGCGTGTTCACAGGGGTGTAGATAGGAGTGTCAACGGCAAAGGAAGGCGTGTTGACAGGAGTGTAGATAGGGGTGTCGACAGCAACAGAGGCCGAGCTCGACGAGGGGATGGCGTTCGCACCATCAACACCGGCGCCGTAGGGGGTAGAGGCGGGCGCAGGGGTGTAGACGGGAGTGTCAACAGCAAAGGAGGGAGTGCCGGCGGGGGTCTGGGCCGGAGTCTGCGTAGCAGTAACGGGGCAGACAGTGGTGCCAATGGTGATGACCTCAGTAACAATGGCCTCGGAAGAGCTGCCGACGGCATCGACAGTGGTGCTAGTCCTCACAGCGGTGCTGACAATGTGGGAGGTGGTGTACTGGGTGACGGTCTCCGGGGCAGGAGTGTAGACGGGGGTGTCGACAGCGACAGAGGGAGTACCAGCAGGGGTATTGGCCGGGGTCTGGGTGGCCGTGACAGGGCAGACGGTGGTGCCAACGGTGACGACCTCGGTGACAACGGCCTCGGAAGAGCTGCCGACGGCATCGACGGTGGTGCTAGTCCTCACATTGGTGCTGACGATGTGGGAGGTCGTGTACTGGGTGACGGTCTCCGGGGCGGGAGTGTAGGCCGGGCTGTCGACGGCCGAAGACAGCGAGTAGCTGGAGGGGGTGTACTCGGCAGCGCCGACGTCAGAGCCATCGACCGAGCTGGCGGCACCGGCGGACGGGGACACGGTGACAGTGACCGGTTCGGGGTCAACAGTGACAGTGCGGGTGTTGGTGCACTTGGAGCTGCTGGCCGAGGCAGGAGTCTGGCTAGCACCCTCGGTGGCCGTCACGGGGCAGACCTAGCGGATTGGTCAGTTTCATAACAAATTGCAAAAAGCTAAAATTGGCTGCTCACGGTGGTGGTGTGGGGCACAGTCACGTAGACGGTACCGCCGGTGGCGTCGACGGAGGCCGAGGTGGTGTAGATGGTGGAGGTGGTCCACTGGGTCGGGGTGGCAGAGCACTCGGTGCAAGGCACGCTGATGGTGACCAACTTCTCGGTGGTGGAAGTCATGTGGATCGTGCTCGTCGACTGGTCAGGGACACCGGCGACCGCAGACGAGGTCGCAGGGACACCAGCGACCGCAGACGAGGTCGAAGGGACAGCCGAGGCAGCGGACTCGCTCACGGGGCAGACCTAATGGGGAAAAGTTAGGAATTGGAGGATCGAAGAGACGGGACTGGCTGTTTACCGTGGTGTACTGGCTGACGGTCTGGTAGACGGTCTCGCCGGCGCCATTGACGCTCGACTGGGTCGAGTAGACGGTCGAGGTGGTCATGGGGGGCGCAGAGCTGGCGGCGGGCGTAGACGTGGCCGGGACGGGCTTGATGGTGACGACCTGAATCGAGGTGGTCTCATCGGGCTGAGCAGAAGGGGTCGGGCTCGACACAACGCCCTCGACGCTCGACTCGGCGACGGGAGTGGGGGTCAGAGTCACATACTCAGTGACGACCAGGGTGGAGCGGTCACTGCAGTACTCCTGGGCCTGGGCGAGGCTGGCACCGGCGAAGAGAGCGCCGGCGGCGGCTTTGTTGAAGCGCATGGCGAGGGGGAAAGACCGGATATAGACAAAAAGAGCGTTGGTAGCCGGGTGCTGCAGTAAACAGCAAAAAGAACGGACCTCTGAAAAGTCAGAGAATAACGAGTGAACCGGCCGGCAGGAGGCGCGAAAGCGAGGGCGAAAGACAGTGGTGGAGGACGAGTACTTTTGTACTTCTTTCTCTGAAACACATGGGCACTATTAGGGAGCTCGGGAAATGACAGCGCGACTCGGGCCAGCCGGGGCAGCGTCGCCAGCACTTCCCGAACCGGCTAGCCACCGCTGCAGTGCCGGTCGTTCAAATTGCGGGACGCATCAGCGCGGCGGGTCATTTGCTGGCCCCCAGCCCGGAGCCTCGCCGCCGCGGCTCTCGTGCGCACGGCTGCGTCCGCCGCCGAAAGCTGCGACATGTCTCTCTGCGCCGCAGCGCGGGTCGGCCGTCCGGATCGGCAGGGTCGAAGATCGCGCGCGCGGCCGGGCGATGTTTCGCGGGCGACGCGAGAGGGCTGTTTGGTGTTGAGGCTGCGTGCGGGCGGGCAGGTCGTGGACACGCTAAGAAGGCGCCAGGAACAGGACAGGAACACGCTCCTCCTCAGCACGGCCCCACGGCTGTTTGCCCAGAAGCAAGGCCGCATGGCCGCACGCAGCCCGCGCCCGGTGCATCTCTCCTTCACAGCGCTCAACTGTCCTCGTGCCGCCATTGGTGGGGCCCGCACCACGACACGATTTCGCTGGCTCCAACCCCAACTGTCAGCCCTGTGCCCGCCATCACCGCCCCTCGTATCCTTGCGCCGCCGCATCCGCGTGCGCGGCGTATCGCCGTTTGGCTCTGATGAACGCGACCGCCACACGCAAGCCGCCGACGGCTGTGCGGCGCTTCTCAATTTCCGCCTCGCGTGTGGGGTCGGTTGCCTGCCTAGTGGAGCCGACTGCCGGCGTACGACAGCCTGAGGCAGCCCGGCCCCGTCACCAGACCTCACCGGCACCAGCACCACTTGCCTGCTGCCACCCGCGCCCAAGGTGCGACACTAGCGGCGCATACAAGAAAGCTTCGTGCCCACAGCCATGGCCCACCTTGGCGCCGTTTCATCCTTCCGCTCGCATGCCTCGTCGCTTCTCGTTTTATGCTTAGCATCGCTCCTTCACTGAACACCACCTCGAAACACCAGATCCACAGTCGCGCCCGTCAACACGAGTCCCGCTTGCATCATGAGCTATTATCCGTCCACTGTGCTGAAAATCCTCATTCGGACCAGGACCAACGCGCCGGGATGAGCTTGTTTCGAGAGCCCACCGGCAGCTACCAAACGCCAAACAATGCGTTTCTGATCCCTCTTTCCCGCCCAACAATACACCTGCACCGCCTCGCACCATCTTCTCTTCCTCTCATCACCAGCGAGAAGGCCCGTATTCAACTGAACGCCCTACGAGGTTGGAATAAGGCGACCGTTTTTTTCTCCGACGCGCGGATCGACAGCGATCTGCGCTGATAACATGAAAGAACGATAGGCAGTCATCAGCCACACGCGCAGCTACAGGGTACGAGAAAATGTGGAGGCGAGCCTTAGCATTCACGTGGGCTGTCGTTGTTTCTGAAACCGATCCGCGCTGGGTGTCTTAGACAAGACCATAACATCATAATCCCCTCATTTCGACACTGCCACAACATATCCACCGCCACGTCGTCCTGCAAAGCCCATCTATTTGGCTGACACAGAAACTTGCAGAGAACTTTCTCAAGACTCACATCTGCGTCTGGATATTGGCGTCAACTGCCCACGGTATGAGGGCTCAAAAGACTCACATCTACGGGGATACATCTGCTTCTACTGCTCACCTAAATGGGCTCAACCTCCTTTTAGTCTACTGTCCTGGTAAAGGTACTTTTTCACTCTATCTTTCCCATCTTACAGATTCGCAGCAGTCCATTTCAAAGGCTACCATTCTTTAAAAAGCAGAACACATCTACACGTCCTTAATCACCGTTTAGCGACCTATTATCGATTTAGGGTTTGAGTTCGCTCATCTCCCACTTGCTTTTTATTTTTAGACTGCATGTCGCTTTCATTTCTTCCTTTTCACATACATGAGTCGTAAAGTTTCCCCCACATACCATCTCGTGGGGCTACCCCCCACCTCAACAGTCTAGTACCACCGCAGTCCATTTTCGCCTTCCAGCAGAAGGATACTGCACAACTCGCGAAGCTGTTATCCAGTCTCCTATACACGTTCACTTATCTCTCCGTCTCGCCACCAGGCCCCACTTGTCAGCCGACGATGGAGCCGAGCGTGGTACGTTGGTATCCTGAGCATCGCTTACCACCAACACAATTCACATACTAAATTCTCCGTAGTTTCACGTACACTTTGCTGACACGAGAAAGGGGGAACAGGTTCGACAACAAAATCATACATGTCTGGACATGGACAAGCTATTTTATCTATCTATCTCCCACCAACAACCCCCAATTAGAGAAAGGTAATACAACGTCGACAGCCGACTACAGTGCTATATCAGCTCAGATGCTGTGGCCGTGGGCGTTGACCTCAGCGAAGGCAGCGGCCGCACCACGGGGCTCGATGGGAGCGGCGTAGTGGCGGGGAGTGTCGCGAGTGGTGAGGACGGGGGGCTTGACCAGGTAAGTGGGGAGCGGGGTGGTCTCGGCGGCGCAGTCGGCGGCGTTGAAGCCCTCGATCTCGGACAGGCAGTGCTTCTTGACGCCGGCCTGGATGGCGAGCAGGTGGCGCCAGTCGAGGCTGTCCTCGGACAGCGACCAGGCCATGACGTTGGGGACGCCGAGGACGTCGACGATGTCGACGAACTTCTTGGCGATGTGCTCGGGCTCGTCCCAGGTCCAGAAGAGCGAGGCGTTGCGGTCGAAGTAGTAGTGGCCGCCGCGCTTGGCGTCGGACACGCCGCCCGCCAGCGCGTTCTGCCACGACTGGATGGCCGTCAGCCCGTTGCACTTGCCGTAGCCGGCCTGGCACGACAGCCCGCAGTGGGCCTCGCTGTCGCCGCACCAGCCGCCCGAGCTGCAGCAGAAGCCCTCGCCGCACTTGGTGCCCGCGCTGGCGCCGCACGTGCCGTCGGCGCTGGCCGTCAGGTTGGTCGGCAGCGCGCTGGGCTCGCTCGACGACTCGAAGGTCAGGGCGCCCGAGAGGCCGTTGTCGGAGCCGTCGGCGTTCTCGAGCGCGACGGTGCGGCAGCGCTTGCCGAGCGGGTGGCGGGCGCAGTCGGAGGCCGGGTCGACGGTGAAGTACTTTGCGTAGAAGGCGAAGCCGAGCGTGGCCTTGTCGGCGGGCAGGCCGAGGTCGAGGTAGCGCTGGATGGACTGCTTGGAGCCGACGAGGTCGGTGTGGTGGCGGGTCGAGTTGTCGCGGCGGTTCATGAAGTCGTACGTCATGATGCCGAACCAGTCGACCAGCGGCACGATCTGCGGCATCGTCTCGGGCGTGAAGGCGAACATGTCGCGCTCCAAGCCCGGCACCGCGATCGACAGCAGCTTGTCGGCTCCGATGGCCTCGCGCGTCGCCTTGAGAAGCAGCGGGAAGGCGTCGATCTCCCACACCTTGTCCGCGTTGGGCACCTGCTTGTAGTCGGCGCCGTTGCCGCCGACGTACTCGTAGTCGATGTCTGTTTGGTGGGTGTGTTGTTAGCATCATGGTCTTCTGTAAGTTCCCCTTTCCCCTTTCTCTCCTTTCTTCCCTACGCTCACGTGTTCTCGAACTCGGGGAGGGAGAGGGAAAGAGAGAGAGAGAGAGTCGACTTACCAATACCGTCCAGGTTGTACTTGTCGATCAGTTTCTTGCAGTTGTTGGCAAAGCGGGTGCGGGCGGTCTCGTCCTTCATAGTCAGGGTGTAGTTGACGTCGTTCCAGCCGCCGATGGCAGCCAGGACCTTGACACCGGGGTCGAAGCGGGCGCGGAAGGTCTCGACGGGCTCGAACAGCTCGAAGGTGCCGCCCTCCTCGGTCAGGAAGTCGTTGGTGGCCACGAAGGCCATGATGGCCGTGTCGATGCCGGCGTTGGTCGTCCTGTTGCCCAGGTCGGCAATGTGCCATTCGTCGGCGTACATGATGTAGCGGGCAGAGGCCAGCTGGGTGGCGGCGGCCAGCATGGTGGCCGCGGAGAGGAGCTTCATGGTGATGACGGTGAGTCTGGGAAGGAGCTGTTGATTCGAAGGGAGTGACTTGGGTCAAGCAGAAGAGGCTTTTAAAGGGATCCAAAGAGAGTGTGATTGAACATAGACGCAAAAGGAAAGAAAGTTTGCCGTCACTGCTACCCACGCGGAAAGGAGGGTCAGGTGGTGATGAGGCAGTGAGCAAGGGGGACAAGGCCATGGTGGGCAGCAGGCTTCATTTATTCCATCCATCTTGGCTCCCCTCGTCGCGGGCGTGTCAGTCGACCGGCGTCGCAGTTGAAGCCGCAAGGCTCAGTCTCTCTCTCATTTCAGCGCGGAGGCTCGGTTGAGTCAGTGCGTCTCCGCCGAAAGGTATCGCTGGGGGGTTGGCGCGCATTGGCAACCCCTCAGGCCAATCACCGCCGCAGCAGCGAGTCGCAAGTGTGCCCAAGACTGCCGGCTCCTGCACAGCATACTTTCGCAACTGCCGTATCTTTCATTCGATCTCTTCCTTCGGCGGGCTCTGGCGGGGCGCAAGTGCTGGAGCGGTGGTGTTGTTCGCGCTCATGTGGATGGGAGCAGATGCACATACCCCGCACTCCTCCCCGATGCGCTATTGCTGGCCTGGTCGCAAACGGCCGGAAGTTTGCACACGGCCGCAATATGGCTCTCTCACGTTCGGCTTGAGTATCGAAGGTTAGGGCGTTTCATGCGCGTCAATACCCATGACGCGCGACACGAGCGAGGCCCAAGGGCTTCCCGGCCCATCCGGCCGCCGCCATTTGTTCATCTCCCAACTCTCGAGAGCCAAGTCAGTATGGTCTTGGGCGGTGTGGCGAAAGAAGGGGCCATCAGGCTACCGGCCCAGATGGTGGTCAGGATACCGTCAAACCTTGGGAGATCTGAACCTGGACCCTTGCAGTCCGGTCTCGTGCATCCTCCAACTGCGACACCCCACCCCCACAACGTTTGCGCTCAGCAGCCACAGACGGGCCTTGCGCATCAAGTCATAGCGAAGTGATCCATCGCGGTACGTACTGCACCGCCCATCTGCCACGGCGAAAACGGAATGAACCTTAAATGTTTGCGTACGGGCCACCGCATGGAAGCTTTTGGCCGTTCTAGCGTTTGGGAACGTCCAGCGCTAATTCGATCCATCGATGTTTTCCCCCGTGACGACGCGCATCCCGTATTCATTTCAGGCCTCAATATAGCAACTCGATCATCGATCGTCCCGCCGCCTGCCAACATCCGGCGATCCGTTCGAGACTTCCACACCCTTCGCTTTCACAACAAACAACGCGTTTCCATCTTCTTGACGATGCATTGATGACGATACTTTTGAACAAGCTCGGCGAAGGTTCTCGAGTAAGCGGCACGCATGAATGAAACAGGTTTGCGAGGGTTGTTGATGAAAGTAAATGGTTTGTTCATGACTCGAGCCAAGAGCTCTTTGTACAGAAAATTAAGTAAAGGGGAAAACAAAGTTCAACCCGACCCCTTCGAAGTATATACAAGAAAGACACCATTCCCTCCTTTCCCTCCGAACTCCCTTTCGCTAACAAACAGATCAAAAACGACAGGATATCAACCACTCCCCCCACGCACCGCCCACACTCTACCGCGCGCGGTCGTTGATGGGCATGCGCCTGATGTCCCTCTTGGAGCTCGTGGCCTTGGGCAGGGCGCCGGTGCAGTCGGCCCAGTTCTTGTACGTATCGCTCGAGATGCCCAGAACGCTCAAGCGGAACATGGCGTCGGCGAACTTGCCGGTCCACTTGCCCTGGTTGCCGACGAAGCCGTTGAACTCCTTCCCGACGGCCTTTGTCTTATCCGACAGCGCGACGTCGCTGTCGAAGCGCGAGACGCCGGCGGGCGGGCTGTACGTGTCGGCGTAGTACTTGACGTCCCACTTGCCGGGCGTGCCGTCCTGCGGCGCGCCGACGGGGATGGCCGTCTGCCCGACGTTCTTGCTCGTGCTGTGCGCGCCGATCAGCGCCGCCAGGTCGACGGCGCTGAAGCCCTTGTCGACGAAGAGCTGCAGCAGCGAGTCGTGGTCGCTGCCCGGCCCGAACCCCGGCGGCATCACGCCCGTCGGCGATGCAGTGGTGGAGTCGCTACGGCCGACGAGCGTCTTGACCGACGGCCCGCCCGGGCACGTCACGATGGCGTGGTTGCCCGCGAACTGGATCAGGTCCGCCGCGCCCACCCCCAGCGGCTTGTACGTGGTGTACTTGGAGGTGATGTATGCGTGGTACGCCTCCAGCCCGTGGTTCTCGCCGCGCTGGATCTCCGACGGCACGAGCAGCAGCGAGCCGTCGGCGCCGCCCGAGGCCGGCGCGTAGCTGGGGAGCTTGGTCGAGAAGGTGCCCGCGTCGTGGAAGGCGTAGCGGATGGCGGCGCGGGCGAGGTCGGTGCACTGCCCGTCGGTGCCGAGGAAGTCTTTGGTGAGGTCGGCCGAGAGCGTGGTGTAGACGGCGGGGCACGAGGGGGTTTTGCGGACCGCGAGCGTGGAGAGGGCCCGGGTGGTGATGTCGTTGATTGACGAGGAAAGGGAGTCAAGGGATGAGGGGAGGGAGAAGGAATAGGCGACGCTTCCGCATGCGGAAGTCAGGAGGATGGCCGAGGGACGCATGGTCGTTGATTGGTTGGTTGGTCGGATTGCTTCTTGGAAAGGTAAGATGCTTCGACGATGAAGGCTGAAGAGAGAGATGCTGCTGTTGATGGGTTGTACAGAAACGCAGGACGACAGCTGGCCTATATACGAAGTTCCTCCTCTGCTCTGGAGGCGTTGGCTTGTCGCAGCAGCCGTCTCTGCTCGTCTGGTCTCGAGCATCTTCGCGCCGCCACATGTTAGACGAGAGGGCAGGGGCCACCGCCACGCGGGTGGGCGCTAGAACGTGGCATGAATCCACGAGGCGGCCGGTACACAGCAGCTGACTGGGTCCTGGTACGCTGCGGCAGAAGTGCCCGAACGTTCGCCGGACTGACACGGCGGGCTTGCCAAGAAGAAGAATAGCTCCGCTACGTATCGACCTGGCTCAGCTCAACCACGCTTGCCCTCCGTGCCGAGACGGCGCCCACGCGGATTCGGTTGAACTCGGTTCAGCTGGCGAGGTCTACCGTACCAGGTAGTCGGCTCAACAAATGTCCGCCAGCTGTGTTGCATATCACTGGATGCCATGGCATCGTGTTGAATCCCCGCGCAGCCGGGGCGGAAAGTATAAACCTGACAGCTCCACTCTCCCGCGTCCGCCAGAGCTGGACGAATCGCCGCAACCCCAATCAGCGGGCGTGTAGGAGCAAAGTGCGGAAGCGAGGTGGTGCGGCTGAAGACACCTCTTACCATGTGCGGTCTAGCCCCGATGCCTCCCCGCATACGTGATGCCCGTATAGGAAAGCGAGTGATCCTAGATCGGGTAAGAAAAGCTGAGACGGCCGCTGTCGTCGGGAAGATGCCGTGGCCCGGGGCTTGCTGACTTCCTGCTTGGCACGCCATCCCAAGCTTTTCCAGCAGCCGTCCCTTGTCCCGCTCCTTCGGTCCCGGGTTCTCGCCCTCTGCCCATGGCCTAGACTCGGGAACAATCGTTCGACTTTCCAGCTGGGCCGTTCTTTGGTTGCCACGAGTGTACTAACAGGTACCTGGTACCTTGGCGGAAGAGCGGGGGGAAAACGTGTTCGCGCGGCCACCGTTGGCACTACCACACGTGAAAACGCGCCGGTCGGTTCATTGTTCTGGCAGGTGCCGGTGTGCCTGGCCCGGTCATTTCTGACATGTCGTGAACATTCGCGTGGATGAAAAGCAAGGATCGGGGGCGAGGGGAAACAACGACAGCAAACTGAATGCCAATCGCTAAAACGTTATACGAGATCGGAGCTATTTTCGTCGCAGCCACGTCGATCAGCCGTGCGGCGTGCAAGGATTGTAGGCATGCTAGCGTTCAACTCCGCTCGAGGAAAATCCAGATTTCAGCCCGCGCTCGCCGAAAACACGGCGGAGGACGACATGGCGTTTGCATGCGACTACCGTATGCAAGCCGTACAATAGCAAGTCGATCCTCCGCCGTGCAAGCCGCAAAAGCCACCACCAAGCCGCCGCTTCTCCACACTCCGCACCCATCCCCACCATTTCCATCCAACCACATCGTCGCGATTACCACGGGCTAGCGTGTACAGGTCAGCAGCTCACTTTCAGCAAAGGTGATCGGGAAGTGTAATCGTCTATAATCTGCTCTTGATTCGTTCTCGGCCATGACCGCCAACAGCTGTGGCTTTTTCTATTCGTCCGGCTCCCCCTCCCCCCCAAATGGCTTTTGGCCCCATGTGGCTAAAGCCATTGGCAACTGGAGCTTGGTCTCAAGGTATTTTCCGATGGTATCGTTTCCCCTCCACCCGTCGTCTAGTTTGTTTATGCGTCCCAGTCTATAATCCCTAAACAAGCAAAAGTGGCTTTCCTCTGCCGAGACCGTGCTTATGAGGCACGCCAGCCAGCTCCATGCAGCAGGTCACAAGAAGTGAAGAAAACGGAAGGAAAAAAGGAATAGCCCGGCACATCCCTTCTGGCTGGTTCGGATGATGCCGAGCTGAAGAAGTCGATAAACAAGAAGTAGCGGAAGCGACTAGCAACAAGCAATAGAGGAAAAAAAGGCTTATCAGGCCAACCTAAGCCTCGGCCTTGATGATGTCGGCGGCCTTCTCGGCGACGGCGTAGAGGGTGGAGACCAAGTGGCCGCACACCTGGAACGGCAGCACGCCGGCGTCGACGACGCGCACGTTGCTGGTGCCGTAGACCTTGAGCGAGGCGTCGACGACGCCGCCGAGGTCCTCGGGCAGCATGGCGGTGGTGCCGACGGGGTGGAAGTTGGAGCGGTACGTGTCGAGCACCCAGGCCGACAGCTCGTCGTCGGTCTGCACGGCGGCGCCGGGCGCCGTCTCGTTGGCGAGCAGGCCCCGCAGCGGCGCGGTGGCGAAGAGCTGGCGCACGTACTTGGCCGTGCCGACCTGCTCCGTCATGTCCCAGTCGAACTGGTAGTAGTTGGGGTTGATGCGCGCGCCGGCGGCGGTGCCGTCCGAGATGTGCACGTTGCCGCGCGCGAAGGGCAGCAGCGACCAGAACTCGGCGGAGAAGGCCGTGTCGGTGGGGTAGATGAGGATCTCGGCGAGCGGCACCTTGGACTTGAAGATCAGGTCGTACTGGATCTCGAAGAAGCGGGCGTGCGCGGCGGCGGAGATGGCGCCGTTGGAGACGTCGGACGCGGCCTGCGCCCACGTCGAGAGCTGCTTCTTGACCGACGCGGCCACGCTGGCGGTGCGGTTGCCGAAGATGTCCTCGACGTTGGGGTAGCCGACGTTGACGGCGGTGCCGCTGAACGACTTGGTCGCCGTGCCGTCGAAGCCGTTGTTGGTCTGGTCCTGCAGGTTCTCGCCGACCGACGGCAGCTCGACCTTGACGTCGACGCCCGCCGCCTTCAGGATGTCCGGGTTGCCGACGCCCGACAGCTCGAGCAGCACGGGCGAGCGCAGCGAGCCGGCCGACAGGATGACCTCCTTGTTGGCGTAGATGGTGCGCGTCTTGCCCGCGCTGTCCTTGACCTGGACGCCGGACGCGGTGGCCTCGGCGCCCGACTCGGCCCACACGAGCTTCTGGGCCTCGGTGTTGAGGAAGACGTGGTAGTTGGTGCGGTTCTGGAAGGGGTAGTAGTAGGCGCGCGCCGCGTCCTCGCGCACGTTGAGTTCGACGTCGAGGGTCGAGGGGAAGACGTTCCAGCCGGACATCTGGCCACCGGCAATGTCCAGCAGGTACGGCACGCTGTTGGCCTTGTACGTCTGGTTGAGCACCTCGGGGAAGCTGCTGTTCATCATCTGGTTCTTCCACCCGACCTTGAGCGGGCCCTGGGTGCCGTGGTAGGCCGGGTCGTAGGTCGCGCCGCCCGCCTGCTGGGCCGCGTCGGGCACCTGCACCGTCTCCGACTTCTTGTAGTACTCGAGCAGCGACTCCCAGTTCCAGCCCTTGTTGCCGACCTTCTCCCACGCGTCGACCTGGGCGTCCTCGGCTCTGGTGTAGGCCATGCCTGGTGCTTGTCAGCATCAACGCACTTCAAGTGTCAGGGGGGCCATCCTTACCGTTGATGGTGCTAGTACCACCAAGAGCCTTGCCGGCACGCATGGTCTGGGTCTTGCCACCGGCGTGGGTCTGGTTGATGGTCTCGAAAGCCCAGTCAATGTCGGTGCCTTGCCATGTCCGTTAGCTCCAGGCCCAACCAAGCAGGGCAGCACACTTCCTTACCGAAGGCCAGGCCGTAGCCGTTGGGGTTGGTGACATTCTCGTTCTGGTAGACGGAGCCACCGGCCTCGATGACGGCGACAGTGACGTTGTTCAGCTCCGACAGACGGTTGGCAACAACGAGACCGCTGGTGCCACCGCCAACGACGATGTAGTCGTACTTGGCCGGGGCCGCCGGGGCCGCCAGGGCCGTGGCCGCGAGAAGCGGTGCGGCTGCGAGAACACTGTGCATCTTTTGGGGCTGTGAAAAGAGTGAAGGATGTTGGGATCAACGGGTGCAACTGCAGAGCTGATCCGGAGTCACTCGGCGGGATAGATGTACATATAGGCGCTGGCCCTGGCAGCGGCAAGTCCGGCGTCCCGTCGCCGGCCCCAGGCTCTATACAGAGGGTTCCAGCGTATACGAGCAAGCGAGGACTTTGTCATGCTTAGCAATTGGGCGGCAAGCAGAGCGATGATCTCACAGTGTTTGCAATCGGGGCCTCAAATTGGCCAGGGGGCAATGGATCAGGGCCAGACGGCCGAGAAGCTTCGTTTCATCATCGGACCGTGCCGAGAGAAAACGGCCTTACCGTTCCGGCGGGCGTGCCTCCGGTGCTCGGCCTGCGTGTGCCAAGGGCTGAGCGGCGAATACATCATCGGGAGACACTGCAATGGCCGTCTACACTGCGCGCGAGTTTGAAGTTTGAATCCGCACACTGCCGAAGATGCGTGCTGCAGCTTCGTTGTCTACCAGAATTGCGCGATCGAGGCCGTCAGTCCGGCAATGCGAGGACGGAGGCGTCGAGGGTGGAAAAATTGTCGCAAGGCATCATCGGACCGACGGCTGGCAAAAGCGCAGGATCTTCTGCCGGGGTGGCTGATGAAGCATACCCACTCTCTTTCCCCATCCGTCTAGGCCGGCTCGCTCTAAGCTTCGAGGCGCAGGGCGGAAATGTGCCGTTCGGTGAATCTGATAAGCAAAGTGTGGAACGCCAAGCGTGCGAACGATCACTGCTGAATTGAGAAGCTATCTAAGCTGCTTATATAGCAGTAATCTAAGCTACTGAATAAGGGGCCGGTGGCGTTCCGTAACAGGCCACCTGCCGCAAGAAGCGGTGAATAGGCTAACTAAGCAGATGCCGTGCCTGCTTACCGGTGGGGCCGTGTAGGGGCACTAACACTCCCCTCTAAGAAGGTAGAGGCTATCGTAAGGCCTACTAGCCGTGATATTAAGGTTTTAACTAAGCAACGGAGGGTGAAGGGAATAAATATAACGCGTAATAAGCTATATAAAATAAGTATAAAACGCGCTAGTTACTTTCTTAAGCGGCCGAAGTTAATATTCTAAACCGTTTATAATAGAACGTTAATATTCTAAGCCGTTTATAACGTAGTAATATTCTTATTTAGATAAGTAAGCGTGAAGAGAAGAACCGTTATCCGAAACTAGAAACTCTACTTATTATCGCGAGTAATAATTATTACTCTCTCTCTCGCGGGAGACGATCGTGATGTTAAAGAAGAGAAGATAGTAGAATATAAGAAGAAAGATTTATATACTCTCTAGATGGTAGTAGCGAGAAAGAAGCGCGTGCCCTTACTAGACTCTAAATTAGATAGTAGAATTCTTATAGTATTAAATAAGAAAGGTCGTCGTCGCGGCGTAGCTTTTATAGCTATCTAACGCCTAATAGAGTAGGTTCTTATAGTGTTATTAGACCTACTCTATATCTAGTAGGCGAATAAAGTTATCGAATAGAATATCTACTAGCGGCTTAGTAAGGCCGTTAGCTACTATAAGAGTCGTAGAAACCTACTAAATGCGAATAATATTCTTCGCTATCTTCTTACGTAAGAAGTAGTAGTGAACGTTAATGTAACGTATTCTAGAAGAGATTATTATAGAGTTATTAGTAAACTTTACGGCCTTAAGATTATTATTATAGATCGTGATAGGTTCTTTCTAAAGTCTACTAAGCTTCTAAAGAAGGTTTCTTATATAGATATACTTCCGCGAGGCGTGCGAGAGGGCAACGTATTTAGCTTTAAACGACGAGAGAATTACTATATATTATAATCTAGCCTTTTATATAATAGGGCTACCGGTGATCGTAAATAGTATGCCTATACTACTTCTTCTAGTGTTAAAGTCGTCGGTATGTGAAGAATCTAACCACCCTAAGAGGGTAGATAGGCGAGGCCTATAGTATAAGATAAGCATGCGAGTGTCTAAGAGGTATCGTAGCACTATTTTTATCTACGCGTAGTTTTTATCTATTAAATTAGACGTCTAGCGCGTGCTAAACGTTATAGCGAAGAAGATATTAGGCCTAGTAGCGACGTTTAGCTAGAGAAGATAACTAGTAAGTTTAGCGTATCGTTATATCGTCTTATCTAAGGGCTAATAGTTATTAGTTCGTACACTTCTATTCTACTATATAGGGTATCTTGCCGCCTTATAGGTATTTATACTAAAGCGCTATAGTAGGTATTTAATATAAGCGTCTTAAAGTAGCGATATACTATCGTCTTTATGCTAGACGACCCTTATACCGTAGTAGTAAGAGAGAAGGCCGAGGTTCTTTATAATAAACTTACTATAGATAGTAGTAGTAACCTTCTAACGCTTCTTTAGTATTACGGCGGTAATAAGTAGGTTATCTACGTATACTAATAACTAGTAGTTGTCTCTCGTGTATAGATAAGAATCCGCGGTAGTCGCTTTAAACTCTATTAAGAGAAGAAATAAAGCGAGTCGTTTAAACTAGAGGCGCGGAGCTTCGCGGAGCTCGTATAACGCCTTACGAAGTAGATAGATCTTATAAGGCCTATTAGAGTTCTTAAAGCCATAAGGTTACTAAATATATACTATCTATAAACCTAGATTACCTTAAAGAAACGCTATGCTAATATCGTAGTAGGTTATCTACTAGTCTAAAGAGACGTAGAGAGCGATTATTATTCTAAAGATTATTATGCGGGCCGTACTAGCGAAGATATTATCTAAGAAGCCTTACTTCTAAAGGTTACTATACACGATCTAGCGTGTCTTATATTATTAGATATTATCGTGTTCATTCTTCTTTATGCGGAAGACCTACTTACTAGAAATAACCTTAGCGTCGGTAGGCCGCGGCACGAGAGTCTAGAAACCTAGCTAGTTTAGCGAGATTAACTCGCGCTTATAAGTATCTTTCTAATTAGGCTAGTTAGATGAGGCTATAGCGGCCTTTAGCCCACGAGGTTTAGCATTAATAGAATCGATACTATCGTTATCTACCACGTACGCGATTATTACGGCGATTACCTATATTATAAAAGCCCTTAAGCGCTTAGATTTAGGTTTAGAAACGTCTTTAATAAGGTAGTTTAAAAGAAGACGTTTAGCGGGAATAACGAGTAAGAGATAAAGTTTATCTAGAGCGTATTCGATTATATATTAAGACGAGGGTTTAATACCGTCTATTAGGTCTAGTACCTAGTAAGTTCTATCTTCTAAGAGTAAAGAAGTAGCTTTCGTAGATACGATAGCCGTACTAGTTCGTTTAGTATTATAATGTTTTACTATTTAAAGTAAATTTATAGGGTTCTATAGCCGGGCCTATTTCTCGCTTAGAAGAACGTAGGGTTTAATAACGTTAGAAACTACTATAGTAGGTTTAGCGCTTACCCGAATAGGTCTAGCGCTATCTACTTAAGATAGGCGGTAAGGCGGCTCTTTAAGCACGGGCCTAGATTCTACCGTCTTAGCGATCGGGTCCCCGTTACTAGCCTTAATACTAGATTTTACCCCTACTAAAGATAAGGGTAATGGTTAAACTAGTAGTAACTACGGTCGATCGAATAGTTCTATAGATTCGTTAAACGCGTCCGCCGGTGCTAGCGAAAGCGTAGGGCTATATAGAGTCGTATCGTACATCTCGTCGAATACTACTATAAGAGAAACGTCGAAAGCGAGATTATCTACTAGAAGTAATTATTCTTCTAAGAGATCTATTATTAAGATACGAGTACTACGCGTGCGTTTAATACGTTTCTACTATAGTAAATATATACGCTAAATTATCTCTTCTTCGTAGCTTATAAAGAGCCCTATCTAGGCGCGTAAGACTATCTTCTATAGACGCTCTAGCGGACGTATATCTACCGTACGCGTGTTTAAAGGCACGTATATATAAGTAACTACTCTAAATAGATAAAGGTTATCTACGTAAGGCTTCTTCTTATAGAGAAGCTTATGCGGCGTTCTTATATCTTTATTCGCGCGTGTTAGAGTTCTATTATAGACGTATACTTAATAGCGTACCGCCTCTAGCTATAGAAACCTTTACTACTCTAGCTTAAGCCCTAAACGCTTAATAAGCGTAAAGTAAACCTCGTAGAGAAGTGCCCGCGCGTACTTCGTAACTATGCGTACTCTTCTTTTAGATACACCGTTCTACTAGAAGTAGTAAGAGATAGTCTATTTAATCTTAATACTCTACTAGATAAGCTCTTCGGCTAGCGATATCTAAGAAGAGTCGTTATTAATACGTATATACGTAATAGCGACCTTCTAGTGCTCTCGCTATCGTTTAAGAAGCTAGGCGTTTTATACTAGAAGTATTACGTGGCCCTTACCGATAAAGAGAATCTAACGATATCGTAAATAATCGTCGATTATTAATAGAACGGACGATTCTTCGTTTAACCCGCGTGGTTCTACGCTAAAAAAGTTAAGAAATAACCGTTAAAACGAGTAAGAAGCTTACTCGTGCCTATAAGATATAGATGTCCGCGAGGGGTTACTTATAAGGCATGTATAGCATAAATTAAGCTTATATATCGTTAAGATATATTCTTTTATAAGCTTAGAGAGCTTAAGAAGTGTCTTCTTATTTATATAACCTATTAGGCGATGCTAGTCCTCTAGTAAGGCTCGCTTTATCGGGTGATAAGCGATAAGAGCCGCTACTATAGGTCGTTCTAAGGCCTACGATAAGACCTACTACGGCGTAGCTACCGTAGCCGTTATAGATATTATAACATCTATAGATATTATAGGGTTATACTAGCGAAGAACGTATAAGCCTTACTATATAGAAGTCTAGGCGACCTCGCGATTATTCCGATTAAGTAGCTTACCGCTTATAGTATTTATCTAGGCGCCGTAGCGGCGTAGGCGAGAGAGCGATATAAGGTTATACGATATTAAAGACACGTATAATATCTCGTCTAACACTAGGCGGGTTATCTAGCCCGTGCTTAACTAATATAATATCTTAATAGTGCCGATCTTAGACGCCTTTATAAAGCCTATAAGGCCCTATACGAATAGGTTAATATTTCTAGTATCGTAGAGAAGTAAAAGATTATATGTTATATGTGTTATTACGCTAGAATTGAGGATTTAATTCTTAGTAATATTCTAGATAAGTATCGCCTAGTAAAGAGCCATCGAGGCGACCTCTATTACTCTAGTAAAGTTAACGTTCTTAATTATCTTAGGTTTCTTCTTCTTCTTAAGCCATTTAGAACGTAAATTAGGGTATTTAGTCTAGTAGTCGTTACTCTAATAACCTATCTTCTTATAGTATAAGTAAGAGGTATCGAAAGGCGGCCTCTTAGAGACATTCTTAGCGACCTTATTTTACTTATTATCGTTACTAGATGCGGGTACGATAGAATGGGCCTAATGCGAGGGGTCTTCTTATATGTAAACGAATTACTATACGATCTCTTATATAAGGTCTATAGGGTTCGAATAGGCCTATAGTAACGTGTACTACTATTAGTTATAAGTGGTAAGCTGCCGCTAAGAAGCCTATTAAGTTCTATTTATAGTATATAGAAGATATAAGAGAATAAAGCCCTTAGATATCTTAATACTCTAATTCTCTAGATAACGTAATTTATTCTAAAAGATAAGAATATAGTTCTTTATAGACGTACCTAGCTTAACGTTCTCTCTAAATAGATTAAACGCTTACTACTATAGATCGAGAGGCCTCTAGGCACCTATAGATACTCTAATCTTTATAAAGATCGTATAGAGTGACTCGCCGTCTCTCGCGACGGGGTTATAGATACTTAGTACGACGCTCTTACGTAATAGCTATATTATCTTCTCTTAGAGTATTATTTAGTAGATCCGTTGCCTCTCGTCGTAGGTGTTAGTAGGAAGAAGCTTATGCTTAAGCCATATAACGAGGCCTTAAATACGCGTAACGGCGAGAAGCTTATTACGCTAGAAAAGATAGTTTTCTAGGCTAGTAAGAATAGACGATATCTTTAGTAGCTATACTAAACCGTCTTAGACCTAGAAGACGTCGAGTTAACTAGCCGAGAGTATCGTCGCTTAGATTATTACCGGCTAGGGCGAAGGGGTGCTTATAAGCGTATTACCTATAGAGATATCTTCGTGCGACTTTATAACGATATTATGGACTGTCTAATCGGAACTAGCGCTGCGGCCACTTCTCGAATAACGGCGTGAATCGTGTAGGTAAATAACGAAGAATAAAGAACGGAAGTTTAAAGAGGGCTTATAACCTATAAAACGCTAAGCGTGCAAACGATTACTACTAAATTAAGAAGCTATCTAAGCTGCTTATATAGTAGTAATCTAAGCTACTAAATAAGAGGCCGGTGGCGTTCCGTAACAGGCCACCTACCGCAAGGAGCGGTGAATAGGCTGACTAAGCAGATGCCGTGCCTGCTTGCCGGTGGGGCCGTGCAGGGGCACCAACACAAAGGCATGTTGTAAGCAGCGGATGGCGGCGGAGTGCAGCACGAGCTGCTCCCTCCTTCAGCACGGTTTCGCCGCTCTTCGGCCACCGCCTTCCGGAAGGAGTTTTCACAGCCAGCTTCCTCGTTGGGCGTACCCTGATGCTTGTTCAATCCGACGCAGAGGCAATTTCGCCTCGTGGCACAACACCAGCTCCGACAACAACTGTTCCACTTGCTCCGGCCGCCTTCCGCGAGCGGATTGGACCAGCCAGCGGCAGCCCCATTAATAGCTTGTATAGTGGAGGGGCACAGCTTCTTCCTTCCCGTTTCTGGTGCGCAGGCCTGGACCGTCCCGTCGGATTTGTGAGCCTCCGCACGTATCCCCCTCGCCTCCGATGTTGTAGCATCCGATCCCGGTGTGCGCGCAGTTTCCTCTCGTTTCATCCCCGGCGCCGGGCCGCCGTACTGTTCAAACGACGTTTGTTGCGCCCCTGATCGGATCGGAGCCGGAAACGGCCGCCAAGCGCTGCGCTGCCTCAGCTCTTTTGTTTTTCTCGAGTCAGTCCGATGATGCGTGTGTTGCCATTCGCCTTAAGGTTTGCGCCGATCAGCAGAACCTGTTCCGAAGTCGCCGCAACACCATGCAAGCGTTTCGGCTTCTGGTTCGTGCAAGGCAAAAACGCCGTCGCCCTTCGATGTTTTCGACACTCCACCTTCCTCGTTGACCCCTTTCTTTGCGACCTCGGGGTGTGCTGTGTTGCAGAGAAATGGTCCAGGCGGTCGCGGGTGGAGACGCGGCGGAGACCTGCATTGAAGCTTGATCGCAAGCTTCCCCTTCCTGCCTCGCCGACCTCCGTGGCGGGTTCCGTGCTGCCAAGTGATAAGAAAACGAGGTGGATCAGTCCGCGGACTTTCTATAACTGTGTGACGGTGAAGTCGCCCTGCAGTTCTGCGACTCGGAAAGGGGGAACCAGGTTCGCCCATGGCAGAGCCATCGTTCTAGCCTCTCAACGTTTCAATAAACGATGGGCGATGCCAAGTAGTGAACATCACTGCCCGGTCAAGGATAGGTCAGGCTACTTCGTCTCATCGATGGCTTCGCTTACAGGCTGGTACCTATAAAAGTGCATGCAACCACCTTCTCCTTTTGCGCGCAATAGGACAGCGGTCGCTGACAACACAACAGCGGCCGATGGCCTTTTTTGCCATGCTCTCCAAAGTCCTGAGATGGGAATGCAACTCGTAGTCAGTCGCGGCAACCACCGAGCGGTGAACGGACTAGAAGAGTCATTTACACCGACCCTTCGATCCAGACTAACGAACACCAAGAGACATTACGAGTTAACATCCACAATTGCTGACAGTACAGTCAAGTGGTGCTTCAGAGAGGGCTCGTTGAAGCAGGGATCGGCAGCCATCACTCTGGTCCTGCCAGCAATTCGATCGGAGCCCCGACAGGAACGAAGGACTCACATGTCGTCAAGCGACAATCCAGACCTCTCAAGCCTTCAACCATCGTCATTGGCCGGCACGCATGTCCGCCTGTGTTTGAAGCAATCCTTCGGCTTCCAGTCGATGATGGCAAGTGTACTGGAGTTTCCGGGCCATCGGTCAAAGTCGCGCGACCATTTGGGAAAATGCGGACGAACCAGGCGCGCATTAACGCTCCCTCACCATGCGGAACGCTAACGCCATGGCACATCCACCAGGTTGCGGCAAGCCACTCCCGCCACTCTCGCCACCAGAGTTCGTCGACACGTGCAGTCGCAGTTTGCTGGACACGATAATGAGGCTGTCGCGAGGCTCCGGTGTTGAAACCTGGGGTTAGCACTGCATGCGGGGCTGACGCAACCTTCAGGATGTCAATGCCGTCGCAAAGGCTGGAGATATCGCGTGTTGGCCTCAACTCCACATTCCTGCCGATGAAGCCGCCGCGATACCAAGAAAGCCGGCCTCGTAGCGTGGATGAGATGGGCGTCATTGTTCGCTGGGTAGGATCGACGAGGTGGTCAAGTGTTGATCGGACTCCTCGATTCGTCGTCGCGCGCGCCCTCGGTCTCTCGACCATACCCGTTCGAGCTCCTGTCACGCCCAGTCAGGATCATCCATTAGAGCAGGTGGCCGATTTGCTCCAGAGAGACACATCCACCCTCGAACTTCGAACCCACCGCCGCTAGCCCAAAGAGGATAAAGGTAACAATCCTCAGCCTTGCGAGAAAATCATACGACACTACTGGAGCATCATACGACCCAAACCAAGACGGCGTCCGTCCAGAACCACGGAAACCGGCCAACGGCGCGAACATGCTGGAGAGGCACGCCGTTCGTGACCCGGTCGGCAAGCCGGCGCGACCAACCTGAAGCCGTGGGCGGTCCGACGGTACGGTACTGCGGGATCGCTAGTTTAGTTTCGACTGAAGCCACAACAGCTGAGCCGCACTAGGTACTCGCGAGGTCCGGTACGGGACTTGTCCTGTAAAGGCATCCGGGCTGGGCCAGCTGACGGCGCGCTGCTTGTTTTTCTTGGGCCCCGCCGGCCGCATCTGAAACGGGGCCAGGCCCGTGTTTCACGAAAGCTGAAGCTGTCACAGCCCGGAGGATTCCTGCCCGGTTTCTGATCCTGCGCCTGCCGCGTGGCTTGGGTGCCGACGACTGTGGCTTGCCGATGATGCGCCTTTCTGATCAAGTCGTGGCCAGTGACGACACAGCCATTTGCGAGTCTCGCGAAACTCTTACACTCTACTTGCTTGGGTAGTCGAATCGTGGGTTTGGATGTATTTTTCCATCTTTTTCAAAGTTCGCCTCTTATGTGTAGATGTTTCCATGCAGCAGCGAGAAATAACAGGCTCAAACATTTCGAACCCCGCTGTCAGTAAGCATCTGGGACGAGAGGAAGAAGCCAAAGGGGAAGAGGAGGCCGGAGTCGTTGGAAAGGGGTGGCAACTCAAGGAAGAGATTCTCAGGCTCCGAACGAAAGAAGCACGACTGCAAAACAGTGGCGTGAGATGGCGGCAAGACGGCTTTCAAAAGTGCCAGGCCGCGCAGTGCATGACGATAGCTGGATATGGCAGTGCAACAGTGCGACGAAGCAATAAAGTGGATCGCCGTCCAATCACGAGAGTCGCATCACAAAGGCGTTAGCAATAGTACAGCGCAGCGCAGAGTAGTAGGGGCGCAAAGCAGTGCTCGTGCGTCGACGACGCGCACTGCCTCAATAAGAAATGTTTGGCCTTGGTGTCGCGCGCCTGCCGGAGATCAGAGCGTCGCTTCCAGCTTACGCTGTTTGTCCGCCTTTTCGCCAATCTCTTCCCTCGTCCCATCGCAATTGGCATTTGCGAGCGAGTGGTACGTATGCCCCCGGAGCACTGCCGCCGGACAACGACTCCGATCAGGCAGCTTTCGAGAACACCGGCCCCTATCACATCCTATAGCCATCGGTCCGATTTCCACCTTCGGTATAATTCGCACCGGGCAAGCCAATGACACCGCGCGTCTTCCTGTGCCGTAATCGTGGGTTACGCGTTGTTGAGGTCTCCATGCTGTGTAGTGAATGCGTGTATAAAGTAGGCAGTCCGGCGGGACATCAGAGGCAGAAGCAAGCAACAACTCCAGTTACAATCCCATAGCCTCTCATTGGTCACGTCCTCTTTCTTCATACTCATACCTCACTCGTTCACCATGAAGTTCTCCATCATCGCCGCGCTTTTCAGCGCCACCGCCCTCGTTGCCGCCCACCCGGAGAAGCACACGGACGAGGCCTCGCAGCAGGAGCACGAGCTGCTCACCCGCGGCTCCAGCAAGTGCGCCGCCGCCATCGAGAAGCGCAAGGCGGCCTTCATGGAGAAGCGGTCGCGCAGCCTGTACAAGCGCCAGGTGCGCGACGGCCGCATCCACGAGAAGCGCGACCTGGCCGACGTCGACAAGCGCTCCATCTACCCGACCATCCAGAACGACACGTGCATCCTGGCCGAGGACACCATCTGGGGGCCGTACGGCATCGACAACGAGATCCTGCGCCACGACCTGCGCGAGACCCAGGAGGGCCTCGACTTCTACCTCGACATCGGCCTGCTGGACGTCGAGACGTGCGAGCCGCTGCCCAACGCCGCCGTCACCATCTGGAACTGCAACTCGACCGGCTCCTACTCGTCGTACACGGGCATCGACCCGCAGACGGCCGAGCTGCTGGACGGCTGGGAGAAGCGCGCCGACGGCACGACCGACGACGAGACGTTCCTGCGCGGCATCATGAAGAGCGACGGCGAGGGCATGGTCGAGTTCCTGACAAAGTTCCCCGGCTACTACGTCACCCGCACCACGCACATCCACCTGACGGTCCAGGCCAACGTCTCCAACGGCACCTCGTACAGCGCGTCGTCCGTCCAGCACATCGGCCAGCTCTTCTTCGACGAGGACCTGCTCGACGCCGTCTACCAGCTGGCCCCATACGCCGCCCACCTCGAGACCCTCAACCGCACCCTCAACAGCGAGGACTCCCTGCTGACCGCCACCGGCACCAACGGCGCCAGCCCCATGATCTCCGTCGAGTACCTGGGCGACGACATCAGCGACGGTCTTGTCGGCTACATCACCGTTGGCATCAACAGCACCGCTGCCGGCATTGCCACGACTGGCATGGACGTCAACCCCCAGGGCTTCATTCCTACTGTTTCCGTTGACGATGCGGTCCGTGCTGCTGCCACGTCCGTTGATGCCGCTGCCGGCTACAAGAAGGTGTAGATCCTGTTGGGGTCTACCGGAGGTTTGCGATCATAGAGAGGTGTGGGTAGAAAAGGCGTTTTGTTGTATTCATTTCTCTAGTCTATTTTTAAGATACTCAGCTGTCCATCGCGACAGAAATCGCAGCAGGCGGAAACGAATGAAAGCGACCAACACATGAAGCTACTCTTTGTCTCTTTCCTCAATTGTCGTGAATCGCGCGAAGCTCGTTTACTTGCACCACCATCGTTTTCGACATAACTATTAGTTTCTAGTAGACGGTCCAGTTCGAACGAGCCCTTCAGCTCTTTTGGACTGGCCAATCGCAGTTGCAGCGGCATGCATGTAAGCAGCGGAGTGGTCGGATGACGTTGAGCAGCAGCCTTGTGGAAACGTGTCGAACGTGCAACCTCGCCTCCTTCTCCGCTTTCCCACCTCGCCACGCACCGGCGGAGAGTCTCGCATTGTCGCTTTGTGGCCTCGACTGATTCATGCTTCTTTGGCGCAACCATTCTTCTCTCCGACAGCATAGGAGTTCACTTCCATTCTCGGTCCTGCCCAATTTCTCCTCCATGGCGGAGGATTTTGAGTCTGCAGTCATACCGCACCAGCTATGCTCCGTCTGCCAGAAAGTTGCTGCAACCTACACACCGGATAAGCACTGGCAAAGAGAATCTTTCTTTGAAGATGAGACAATGCGCGAGGCAACTCGGGGGGAGGGCGGGTTTGAAGAGTACCGGTTACTTCCTGGTATCCTCCTTTACTGGAAATCAAGGAGGACCATGAAACATCACTCCGACTTGAGTTCCCTTCGGAAGTCTGCTGAAAACGGGTGCCATCTTTGCGCGCTTTTCGTCGGCGCGCTTCGGATCAAGGAACAGCCATTTCAGGAAACTATTAGAATTGGATCCTCGGGTGGAAATCAACTCTACATAACCCCATTCGGCCCGAGTTGGGATCATGAGGGGGGTTGCAGTAGCATTTTGCTTGGACTTTTCGACACTCATCCAACAAAATGGGCCACAGTACCACTATCAAATGTTAAGATCCATCAACACCTGAGACACACCAAGCAGCAATTTTGCATCAGCGCACTTAAGGACGTATCTGAACAACCAATTAAGTCTCGATGCAGGTGGTCTAATTCTACTGGGTCCATCGCAGTATGTCAAATGATAGCCGGGTGGCTGGAACATTGCACAACGCAGCATGAGGAATGCAAGAAAAGCCCTGTGGACCCATGCATGCCAACCCGACTACTGGACCTGGAAATGGCCTCGCCTGATGTTCGCCTTGTCTATGGGAGTGACATAGGCGTTAAGCCTTACGCCACTCTGAGCTACTGTTGGGGTCGTTGCCCCACTGTCACTCTCCAAACCAAGAGTTACCAGGAGTTCTTTTCTCGAATCAAAGTTGAAATCCTACCCAAAACGATTCGAGAGGCAATAGAGGTTTGCAGGAGACTGACAGTAAGATACTTATGGATCGATGCCCTCTGCATCATTCAAGGTGATGGTAAAGATTTTTCACACGAAGTCTCTCGGATGGGTTCGATTTACGCGGGATCTCTGGTCACAATCGCTGCAGCAGACTCCAGTGATTGTGATTCTGGCTGCTTCAGAAGCTGCTCGCCGCTTTACCGGGAAGACTGCCATCTCTGGGAAGACGAGGAGAGACTGCTGTTCTTTCGTGGATCTCTGAACTGCATCACATCGGGGTCTCACATGGAAGACCAAGTATTGGATTCTCGAGCATGGGTCTACCAGGAACGCATGATGTCGCCGCGAACAATTCACTTCTGCCGGGACGAGATCCTTTGGGAGTGCCGAGAGTGTGTGCTATGCCAGCACAGGCTGCACAGCACTCGCTCTGATGCCAACCACCTGTCCGAGGTAAAAGAGCGGAAGCAACTCTTCACAATATTGCAAAAAACAGACTGGAAACGCACCGGTAATCCGAGCTACCTGATCAATATTTGGAGAAGGGTTCTGCAACAATACAGTGGGGCAGTCATTAGCAACGAAGACGACAGACTGAGTGCACTGGCAGGCATCGCTGAGTTCCCACAGAAGAACCCCATAAACCGGGCCTCGTTTGGACTATGGCTCCCTGTATTCGTGTACGAACTTCTGTGGTACGCCGGCGAAGATTATTGGAGACCGAGAGACACTGTACAGGGATACAACGGTCTCCACTCTAGTATTCCGAGCTGGTCTTGGGTCGGCATCAAAGGTCGCGTCAGCAGCCTCAGCGTGCGTCTGACAACGACCATGAGGAAACCAAGCCTTGCTACGGTCACTGAGCTTCCAGCAGCAACCCCATTTGCACAGATATCAGTCATTCTCAAGCAATTGGTGCAGCCGGTCGTACTTAAAATCCGCGGCTGGTTGGCAAGCTGTCGGCCGGTACCCCTTCCTCACAGGCAAAAATATCCAGTCAAGCCAGATCAGCCAGATTCAAGGCAATTCAGGTGGACGTTGAGATCGGCACGAGAGGACCTTCCTACAGAGATTCTGTCCTTTGAAGAATCATCCTGGAAGCTGTACCTAAGCACAAAAGAACCAGATCTTTCTGCCGAATGTGACTCCATTCTTTGGGAGTGTACACATGATTGCAAGCTCGCGCTTTTTCGAAATATCGAATTCTTTCCCGACGCTCAGCTCGAGACTCCACGAACACTGGCATGCTTTCTAGTGGGACGCGCCCTCAACGGTAGATTCTCTGGTAGAAAGGCCAATCTAATCGATATCGGTCTCGTGCTAGAAGAGACTGGCACGAAGCGGAACTGTTTCAGGAGAGTGGGACTCTTCATAGAAACAATCCAGTGCGACCAAGCCGGTTGTACCACTGACCACAAAGGATTTGCAGAATCCATGCACCAGTTTAGCGACCAGCGTGACATGGTCGAGGCCCTGAGAGAACATATGACGCTTTTTCGTGGAGAGCAGTCCGAAGTGGAAATTGAAATTGTTTGAGGGGGAAAATTGAATTTGAGGAGCTTGCGCTGGAACCGATGTATTCGTTCATTACTTTCGCGTCATTTCATCCGGTCTGAGCCCCGTCTCATTGCTGAGACACTCTCTACTTAGTTTTTACTGCAAGTGTTTGGCGTTTTGTTCTTTCAATGCGTGAATTGGAAATCCAGCCTCTTGTTCCCTTTGTCCGTAGTCGTAGCCATATAATCCTCACGTTCCCCTTGCGTCATTGAATCCCACTTCTTCGCTTTGGACTTGTTGCGCCAGATGTAGTATGCCTTGGTCAACAAGTAGAGCCCGATGTTCATGACGTTAATGGCAAGCAGGACACGATTGCCCCGGCGATAGCGAGGTTTGTCATCTACCATCCACAGTCAGTACTTGAAGTCTGCAACAATCGAATGGCGTTCAGTGCGACGAACCTTCACGGTAGATGTTTGACGCAATAATGCCACTCGCCTGGACGAACATGTTGTACACGGCCGCAGACACGGTACGAGAACGCACAGTGTTCGAGATGCGCGAGTTCCAAGCCACCTGGATCGGATGGGCTGGGAGGCTGTCAGTGTATTGGCGGAGCCGCCTCGGTTTGAGCGCTTACCTGATGGGTAACTGAGGAAGATGGTCATGATGGCCCAAGCGGTCCAGTGGTTGAGCTGGTTGATATCCAATACGTAAAGAACGGTGACGAAGGGCAGTACCCATATCTGCCCGATCAGGGCTGTGAATGCGAGATTGTGCCACACCTCGGCCAGATACGTGAGACCCAGCATTGTGAGAATGCTGACGACCTGTCGAGCAACATGTAAGCCTTTGTTGTGACGTTGTCGATGGCTGGCCTTACCTGGGACGGAATGACGAGCAAGTTCGTCGTAAATGTACTGAAGCCGATCGTTCTGAGTGTCAAGGTAAGGTAGCTCGTCGGTGTAGCTGGTATAAACTGTCAGCATTTGATACCACTGCTCGATACGGACAACCGCTTACACATGGGGATTTGGAAGGTGAGGCCGAGGATGTAGAGCGGCCAGATGTCAAAGTCTTTCAAGCTCTGCCACAGCATCTTGGGAGTAAGGGCTTCCCGATTGTGCATGTCGGACTTGCTGGGATCCTCTCGGATGACGCGGTTGACTATGATGGTTTCCTCTCTGCGTACATATCAGTATGCGTAAAGTGCTAAGTAGGCGAAGCTTGATGGCTCACCTTTCGTTGAACCAACCCTTTTTACCACGTGCCCAATTGGCCGTCTGTGTTGGCCCAGGCGGCATGAGCACGTACGCGATCAAGCCGATGACCAGTGTTAAAAGACCCTGAGTAAGTCAGTTATGGAATGAATTGATGCATCCAGTCACCTCTCACCTCAATCAAGAAAAGCCAACGCCAGCCCGAGTGCCCCTCATGGCCTCGGAGATGCAGAATGCCGTAGGCGAGGAAGCTAGCAAGGATATCCGCAACATTCATTGCTGTCCAGAAAAATCCTAAGCGGAGGGAAAGCTCATGGTGCTTGTAGAAGTATGACAGGTACAAGATGACCTGTAGGTGTCAGAAGTGGGAGCGTGGGGCTGTTCAAAAGGGGATTTACATCTGGAATGAAGCCTCCTTGTAATATTCCAAGCAGAGCTCTGCAAGCAAGAAAGGAGGCTCTTCCGTCAAGCTTGAATTGGGCAGAAGCAACAATAGACCACAGGACCATCTGAGTTGGTATCCATCGGTCGGGGCCAATCCACTTGCTGACAAGCTGGGAGGGAAGCTCGGCACAGAGGAAGGAAAGCTTGAAGACGGTTTTACCCAAGTTATAGTCATTAGTATTCAGGCCAAGGTCTCCAAGAAAGTCATCGGTAAGTGCCTGCTCCACGTTGGAGCGGTCCAACTCCTTCGGCATTGTCAGTAAATTTCCTTCCAAGCGTCGGAAACGTTACTTGCCAGGGCCATGAACATGATACAAGCAAAGACCATGATGCGTACATCAATCTTTCGGATCAATTTCTGTGTCGGTCAGCATCTTGAAGGTGCAGGCACACGTTGGTGCTTACATATTCCTCTGCCCATGTCCATCTTGCAGACGGGTCAAACCGGTGAATGTTCTCCCAGTCCGGGGGCGGCTGGTAGTGTTTCGCAAGGTCCGGGTCATCGAAGACTGAGCGCTGGGTAGCGATGGCTGAGCCATCGTATTTGGTGCCTCGCTGGAACCAGAATCTACGCTCCGACCCTGGGTGGCTCAGGAGAAGTTCATCGGATTCCTTCTGGTCGACCTTGATGGTTGGTGCTTTCTTTGCAATCTTCTCGTCTTCGTACGCAACCGGGATAGTATTGCCAGGATGCTTGTCCACTGGCAGCGCGCCGAGATCATCTGCGCCTGGAGCCATGTTTTGCGTGTGCGCCAGTAGGGGTACCGTCTCCGGGTTGCGGGATGAAGAGGACATGCCGGCTGTATCGACTTAAATACTGGAATGGCAGCTGAAATCGAGATGCGAGAGGAGAAGAGATGGCGGTCGCTGATATTGTTATTCTTGCCAATTATCACGCAAGTGCTTGGTATGGGAGCGCTGCAACGGGTGGCGGATGCAGTATCCGCGTCTGGATGAAGAAGCAGGGAAGTAGCCGAACAGCTGAAGATGTCGGACGCTTTGCTTTTGTTGCTCTCTGGCCTGGAACTAGCGCCACAGTCCTTTTTACTTGGCCGATAGCATTTGTTATGCCTCATGTGGAGCACATTTACGTTGTGGTTGGACACCGACGTTAAACGCCTCAGGCCGACGTTTGGTCGCGCAACAACAACACAAAACAAGGTGCCCAGTGGGAAAGCCACATGTCCACCCGTGGGTCGCTCCAAGCTCACGCGGGCTGCCAACTGTGATTTAGTTGATATCGGACGCTTCTCATTGGTGAGTACACTGCCCAGAGAATGCGTCTATCACGCAATCAACCCCAGTTATTCGTCATTCTACGTGCGGGGTCGGAGCACCCCATGAACACAGGGCTTCTTCTGGCGAACTGCGCCAGTGGAAACATGGTGACATACATTCATTTTGGTGGAGTATATTAGAGAATCCAAACCTGTACTAACCTTGAGCGCTTAAGAAGTGTGCACATCAAAACGTTTGTCGCCAGGCAGCCAAATTAAGCTCCTGCCCTTTGGCTGCTTGTAGCACTCTTGAATTGCGCAGTAGATATATCTCATCGGTATCTATGGCGAGCATTTTGAGGCGTATAACGAAAGAGTTTAGCCCCGGCCCATGGGCGTGCATTACCCCACCACCTCACTACTCACCAATGCTATTTGAGATGTGTGTGCGGAGATAAGGTTCTGGCCATCGCGCAATAATCCATCAATATTACGGGAGATCGACAATCCGTTTGCTGCTACTGCACGGCACCTGGATATAAGTGTCCGCCTGGGCCCAAGCTAATCAGGAGACCGGCAGCGCAACATAGCATTCAGTGACCCGTACCAACAACCAAGCCATCGGAAAAATGTCGACTGTCACCGAAACAGCACAAGTCTTGGTGGACAATACCAAGGAAAAGCTTGGCTCGGCCACTTCCACACATCGGGAGCCGCTGAAGCTCAGTGGTGTGCTTGATCAATACGACCAATTCGACGTCACGCCTGTGATCGGCAAAGAGTTCCCCAACGCCAACCTGAAGGAATGGCTCGAAGCTCCCAACTCCGACGAGCTGTTGCGCGACTTGGCGATCACAAGTAAGACTGACCTTGTGCACTTGCGACAGTAACCCGCTCACAAATGATTGCATGCAGTCTCTCAGCGCGGCGTTGTCTTCTTCCGCAAGCAAGACGGCATCACCAACGAGCTTCAAAAGGAGCTCGTCCGCCGGCTTGGTCAGCTCTCTTGGAACTCCGACCAGCCGAAGACCTCTGGTCTCCACATCCACCCCGTGTCGAACAGCGGCCGAACGCTCGGGGGCAAGGATGATGAGATCAGCGTCATCTCGTCCGAACAGCAGAAGCTGATCTACGCCAACCGTCTCTACAAAAAGAAGCAAAGCCACGCCGACGGATGGCACTCGGACATCACGTTCGAGCCCATCCCCAGCGACTACGCCTTGCTCCGCATGACCGACCTCCCAAAGACCGGCGGCGGTACGTTTCCCCCCCTTCAGCATCTCCCAGCCCGCCGGGGAAAACACCACTGACCGCGCACGCAGACACGCTCTGGGCATCGGGCTACGAAGTCTACGACCGGCTCTCAGCGCCGATCCAGAAGCTGCTCGAGTCGCTCACGGGGACGTACGCGCAGCCCATGTTCGGCGCCGCGGCGGCCGCCAACGGCTTCGAGCTGTACAGCGCGGCGCGCGGCGCGCCCGAGAACGCGGGCGCCGACCTCACCGCCACGCACCCCATCGTGCGCACCAACCCCGTCACCGGCTGGAAGTCCGTCTTCGCCGTCGGCCAACACGCCAAGCGCATCAACGAGCTGACCGACGAGGAGTCCGACACCTTCCTGAAGTGGTTCGTGCGCCTCATCGTCGATAACCACGACTTGCAGGTCCGCCATCGCTGGCAGAATCCGAATGATGTCGCGATTTGGGATAATCGCAGCGTGTACCATACCGCGACTTATGATTATGATGGCCTCGGCCCGAGGACGGGACAGCGCGCTGTGAGCTTGGGGGAGAAGCCGTTCTTGGATCCGCGGAGCTCGAGTCGGAGGGAGGCGCTGGCGAAGCAGGCGTCGGCTGAGGTGAAAGTGACGGAGTCTTGAAGGCCTTTTTTTTGGGCCGCCGCTTTTCAGTAGGGCAATGCATGCTTTTACGAGTTCTTTTGCCTTGCCCAACTTATCTGCAATGGCATTGCGGGTTCTGGTTTTGACGAGATTGTCTCAGCTATTCTTTTTCTTGTGGCCTTGGTCATGGCTCTGGCGTATCTGCGCTGGGGGCTCTTGGCCAGAATATTCTTCGTGGAGCCGTGTGAAGACGTCTTTGTCTGCGCGCCAGAGGCGAGCGCCATATTGCGGTGTGGTTGGTTAGTAATGTTACAAAGGCTGCCGCAGAACAAAGGGGGTCTGGTGTGGAGTATACTGAGGTCTGAATTGTTCGACGTTAGCCTACGACTTCCAAATGGCGATAGGTGCACCACACCTTTTATGTAAAATATTTCGTCTGGTTGGTATCACCGGTGATTGTCTCATTCAGTTTTGATTTAGCAGTGTTCCTGTCCTCAACCATCTGCCAGCTTTACGAGGCTGAAAGAGAGTTTGAGGCGGACTGCTTCGTCGGGAAGCATTATTGCGGTGTGAGAAGGTAGAAAGAGGTTAGTGCATTAGCTATGTGGATGAGATGGATCTGTGAAGCTCGATTCCTTTTACGGGTTATGGCATCGACGTGCTTCTCTACAAGGTGGTTTCCAAGAGTTGTGACCGCATCAATTCTGAACTCCTCTGCTCTTAGTCACATCAAATTCCCAAAAAGGGTAAGATGGCTCGGCCTACCAGACAATGCATTGTTCAGTTGCGCAGCTCTTCAAACAACCACATTCCCAAATTCTGATGCCATTGTATTTGGACAATGATCAGACAGCATGTGAACCAGCCACGGTTGTTTTTGGACAAACCCTCAAGCCTCCAAGTATATGAAGCATAGACAAGGTTGCCATAGCCCAATAATCCAGCACCCACCACCCAACCATCGATGGCTACTACCGACGGCACTGCCGACGGCACTGCCGACAGCATGGCTTCGCTATCGGGCACGACGATTGTCTCCGACGACCCGCTTGCCCCAAGCCAGCAGGAGATCTTCCTCCTGGACTTCCCGCTCTGCTTCAACTGCCGGGCGGGATCATGCTCCAAGCACGGCGCCGCAGCCGGTTCTGCGAGCGCCGTGGGGGCCTCCATCACCGACGCCGACGCCGAGAAGACGCGGCAGGTTCTGAAGCTCATGACGCAGCTCCCCGCGGAGCTGCAGCTCGAGGTCGTGTCGCACATGGACATGTGCACGTTCTTCAGCATGCTCCACACCGACGAGTTCAAGCCGCTCCGCATCACGCACGCGTCCGCCATGTACCTGGCGTTGGCCCATCGCTTCCGGCGCGAGACCGAGGTGTTCGACGCAGGCTTCCTGACGAGCCGGTTCTGGACGGGCACGCTGAGCATGCCCCGGTACTACCTGTTCCTGGAAATCATCCAGAAGGCTACCGACGCCGTCATGGACCACCTCATCACCGAGCTCGGACTTACGCCCGACTTTGCTCGCAGGCTACGCCCCACGATAATGCGGCTGTGGCGCATCTTTGGCACCACGGGGACTGCTCACGACAAGGACGAATACGTGAAGCTGGAGAGGCTCGGGTACTGGCACATGCTCCCAAAACGGGAGACCAGTGAGGTGCTGAATTGTCTGAGAGCACTCGGCGAGAAGTACGAGGAGGTGCACCCTTTTCCTGTAGAGCGATACCAGACCGGGCCGGACGCGGAGCTCTTCGCGCAATTCCAGCAGTCGGGCAGACTTGTGCTTGTGCTCACCTACTTCATCATTGAGTATGTGCGGGTGGGCATGACCAAGGTGTTTGCGCAAGCCAGCCAAGGCAAGGCTTTGGATGCTGCCGACGCCTTCGGAAGGTCAGGTATTGCGCCGTGGACGCCACCCACCGAACGACCGAGCGAGGTTGATCCCGAATGGAGCTTCCTGGCGTTTGACATATGGACGTACTCTGTGTCCTGGGTGTACAATGAGTGGACCATGGGTGAGACAATGTACCTCGAGCTCCCAGACCACCACCAACTTGACTTGTTCCAGGCTCTAATTAGCACCCGTTACAGGGATATTTCTCGACCGGAATATCGACCGGAATGGGACGAGGACGAGGCAGACACTTTCAATTCGGCGCGCATCTCGACGTGGTACTGGCGGTGGCCTAAGGAGGACGATGATCTGGACGGTATAGGCTGGAACAGGTCTACGGACGAGCTGTGGTTCGAGTACGTGGAAGAACTGCCTGACTACAACGAAGGGGAGGATCTGTGCAGGCTTTTGGACTGATGGAGTGTGCGATTTGTAGAGTTTTGTAGACGAATAGAAAGGGAATGCGGAAAATCGAGTTCAGTGCAGTACATGATAATGTGAAACCGAGTTCAGTGTATGTGATTCATCAAGTCAGGCGCCCAACGAGAAGTGCAGACGAGCCTTTTGCACGGCCGAGGTGACGCCGCGGGCTGCGGACGGGAAAAGCGGCAAGTGCAGAGCGAAGGTGAGACTGGGCGATGTGCCGGTTGCAGGCGAAGCAGCGAGAAGGCGAAGCCGCATCGGGCGCTAGCGGGGCGTGGCCTGTGCCGCTGGTGGCTGCCCAGCTGTGGAACGCCAAGCGTGCGAACGATCACTGCTGAATTAAGAAGCTATCTAAGCTGCTTATATAGTAGTAATCTAAGCTACTAAATAAGGGGCCGGTAACGTTCCGTAATAGGCCATCTATCGTAAGAAGCGGTAAATAGACTAACTAAGTAGATGCCGTGCCTACTTATTAATAGAACCGTATAGAGGTATTAATACTTTCTTCTAAGAAGATAGAGGCTATCGTAAGACCTACTAGCCGTAGTATTAAGGTTTTAACTAAGTAATAAGAGATAAAGAAAATAAATATAACGCGTAATAAGTTATATAAAATAAGTATAAAACGCGCTAGTTACTTTCTTAAGCGGCCGAAGTTAATATTCTAAACCGTTTATAATAGAACGTTAATATTCTAAGTTATTTATAACGTAGTAATATTCTTATTTAAATAAGTAAGCGTAAAAAGAAGAACCGTTATCTAGAACTAGAAATTCTACTTATTATTACGAGTAATAATTATTACTCTTTCTCTCGCGAAAGACGATCGTAATATTAAAGAAGAGAAGATAGTAAGATATAAGAAGAAAGATTTATATACTTTCTAGACGATAGTAGTAAGAGAGAAGCGCGTACCTCTATTAAACTCTAAATTAAATAGTAGAACTCTTATAATATTAAATAAAAAAGATCGCTACCGCGATATAGCTTTCGTAACTATCTAATATCTAATAGAGTAGGTTCTTATAGTATTATTAGACCTACTTTATATCTAGTAGGCGAATAAAGTTATCGAATAGAGTATCTACTAGCGGCTTAGTAAGGCCGTTAGCTACTATAAAAGTTATAGAAATCTACTAAATATAAATAATATTCTTCGCTATCTTCTTACGTAAGAAGTAGTAGTAAACGTTAATATAACGTATTCTAGAAAAGATTATTATAGAGTTATTAGTAAACTCTACGACCTTAAGATTATCGCTATAGATCGTAGTAGATTCTTTCTAAAGTCTATTAAGCTTCTAAAGAAGGTTTCTTATATAAATATACTCTTACGAGACGTACGAGAGGGCAACGTATTTAGCTTTAAACAACGAGAGAATTACTATATATTATAATCTAGTCTTTTATATAATAGAGCTACTAATAATTATAAATAATATATCTATACTACTTCTTCTAGTATTAAAGTCGTCGATATATAAAGAATCTAACCACCCTAAGAGAATAGATAGGCGAGGCCTATAGCGTAAGATAAGTATATAAGTATCTAAGAGATATCGTAGTACTATTTTTATCTACGCGTAGTTCTTATCTATTAGATTAGACGTCTAGCGCGTGCTAAACGTTATAGCGAAGAAGATATTAGACCTAGTAATAACGTTTAGTTAGAGAAGATAACTAGTAAGTTTAGCGTATCGTTATATTATCTTATCTAAGAACTAATAGTTATTAGTTCGTATACTTCTATTCTACTATATAGAGTATCTTATCGTCTTATAGATGTTTATACTAAAGCGCTATAGTAGATATTTAATATAAGCGTCTTAAAGTAGCGATATACTATCGTCTTTATACTAGACGACCCTTATACTATAGTAGTAAGAGAGAAGGCCGAGGTTCTTCGCGATAAACTTACTATAGATAGTAGTAGTAATCTTCTAACGCTTCTTTAGTATTACGGCGATAATAAGTAGATTATCTACGTATATTAATAACTAGTAGTTATCTCTTATATATAGATAAGAATTCGCGGTAGTCGCTTTAAACTCTATTAAGAGAAGAAATAAAGTAAGTTATTTAAACTAGAGGCGCGAAGCTTCGCGAAGTCTATATAACGTCTTATAAAGTAGATAGATCTTATAAGACCTATTAGAGTTCTTAAAGCTATAAGATTACTAAATATATACTATCTATAAATCTAGATTACCTTAAAGAAACGCTATACTAATATCGTAGTAGATTATCTACTAGTCTAAAGAGACGTAGAGAGCGATTATTATTCTAAAGATTATTATATAGGCCGTACTAGCGAAGGTATTATCTAAGAAGCCTTACTTCTAAAGATTATTATATATAATCTAGCGTATCTTATATTATTAGATATTATCGTATTTATTCTTCTTTATGCGAAAGATCTACTTACTAGAAATAATCTTAGCGTCGATAGGCCGCGATACGAGAGTCTAAAAACCTAGCTAGTTTAGTAAGATTAACTCGCGCTTATAAGTATCTTTCTAATTAAACTAGTTAGATAAGACTATAGCGGTCTTTAGTCTACGAGATTTAGTATTAATAGAGTTAATACTACCGCTATTTACTACGTGCGTAATTATTACGGCGATTATCTATATTATAAAAGCTCTTAAGCGCTTAGATTTAGATTTAGAAACGTCTTTAATAAGATAGTTTAAAAGAAGACGTTTAGCGAAAATAATAGATAAGAGATAAAGTTTATCTAGAGTATATTTAATTATATATTAAGACGAGGGTTTAATATCGTTTATTTAGTCTAGTATCTAGTAAGTTCTATCTTTTAAGAATAAAGAAGTAGCTTTTATAGATATAATAGCCGTGCTAGTTTGTTTAGTATTATAGTATTTTACTATTTAAAGTAAATTTATAGGGTTTTACGGCTAGGCCTATTTCTCGCTTAGAAGAACGTAGGGTTTAATAACGTTAAAAACTACTATAATAGATTTAGCGCTTATTCGAATAGATTTAGCGCTATCTACTTAGAGTAGACGATAAAACGACTCTTCGAGTACGGGCCTAGATTCTACTATCTTAGCGATTAGATTTCTATTACTAGCCTTAATATTAGATTTTACCCCTACTAAAGATAAGAGTAATAGTTAAACTAGTAGTAACTATAATTAATTAAATAGTTCTATAGATTCGTTAGACGCGTCCGCCGATACTAGCGAAAGCGTAGAATTATATAGAGTCGTATCGTATATCTCGTTAAATACTATTATAAGAGAAACGTTAAGAGTAAGATTATCTATTAGAGATAATTATTCTTCTAAGAGATCTATTATTAAGATACGAGTACTACGCGTATATTTAATACGTTTCTATTATAGTAAATATATACGCTAAATTATCTCTTCTTCGTAGCTTATAAAGAGTTCTATCTAAGCGCGTAAGATTATCTTTTATAGACGCTTTAGCGGACGTATATCTATCGTACGCGTGTTTAGAGATATATATATATAAGTAACTACTCTAAATAGATAAAGGTTATCTACGTAAGACTTCTTCTTATAGAGAAGCTTATATAGCGTTCTTATATTTTTATTCGCGCGTATTAGAGTTCTATTATAGACGTATACTTAATAGCGTATCGTTTTTAGCTATAGAAATCTTTACTACTCTAGCTTAAGCCCTAAACGCTTAATAAGCGTAAAGTAAATCTCGTAGAGAAGTATCTACGCGTACTTTATAACTATACGTACTCTTCTTTTAAATATATCGTTCTACTAGAAGTAGTAAGAAATAGTCTATTTAATTTTAATATTCTACTAGATAAGCTCTTTAGCTAGCGATATTTAAGAAGGGTCGTTATTAATATATATATACGTAATAGCGATCTTCTAGTACTCTCGCTATCGTTTAAGAAGCTAGACGTTCTATACTAAAAGTATTACGTAGCCCTTACTAATAAAGAGAATCTAACGATATCGTAAATAATCGTTAATTATTAATAGAACGAATAATTCTTCGTTTAACCCGCGTAGTTCTACGCTAAAAAAGTCGAGAAATAACTATTAAAACGAGTAAGAAGCTTACTCGTATCTATAAGATATAGATATTCGCGAGAAATTACTTATAAGATATATATAATATAGATTAAGCTTATATATTATTAAGATATATTCTTTTATAAGCTTAGAAAGCTTAAGAAGTATCTTCTTATTTATATAATCTATTAGACGATACTAGTTCTCTAGTAAGGCTCGCTTTATCGAATAGTAAGTAATAAGAGCCGCTACTATAAGTCGTTCTAAGGCCTATAGTAAGGCCTACTACGGCGTAGCTATTATAGCCGTTATAGATATTATAATATCTATAGATATTATAGAGTTATACTAGCGAAGAATATATAAGCCTTACTATATAGAAGTCTAGACGACCTTACGATTATTCTAATTAAGTAGCTTATCGCTTATAGTATTTATCTAGGCGTCGTAGCGATATAGGCGAGAGAGTAATATAAGATTATACGATATTAAAAACACGTATAATATCTCGTCTAATACTAGACGAGTTATCTAGCCCGTATTTAACTAATACGATATCTTAATAGTATCGATCTTAGACGCCTTTATAAAGCCTATAAGGCCCTATACGAATAGATTAATATTTCTAGTATTATAGAGAAGTAAAAGATCGTATATTATATATATTATTACGTTAGAATTAAGAATCTAATTCTTAGTAATATTCTAGATAAGTATCGTCTAATAAAGAGCTATCGAAACGACCTCTATTACTCTAGTAAAGTTAACGTTCTTAATTATCTTAGATTTCTTCTTCTTCTTAAGCTATTTAGAACGTAAATTAAGATATTTAGTCTAGTAGTCGTTACTCTAATAACTTATCTTCTTATAGTATAGATAAGAGATATTAAAAGATAGCCTCTTAAAGATATTCTTAGCGACCTTATTTTACTTATTATCGTTACTAGATACGGGTACGATAGAATAGGCCTAATATAAGAGGTCTTCTTATATATAAATAAATTACTATACGATCTCTTATATAAGGTCTATAGAGTTTAAATAGGCCTATAATAACGTATACTACTACTAGTTATAAGTAGTAAGCTATCGCTAAGAAGCCTATTAAGTTCTATTTATAATATATAGAAGATATAAAAGAATAAAGCCCTTAAATATCTTAATATTCTAATTCTTTAGATAACGTAATTTATTCTAAAAGATAAGAATATAGTTCTTTATAGACGTATCTAGCTTAACGTTCTCTCTAAATAGATTAAACGCTTACTACTATAGATTAAGAGGCCTTTAGACATCTATAAATACTCTAATCTTTATAAAGATTATATAGAATAACTCGCTATCTCTCGCGATAGAGTTATAGATACTTAATACGACGCTCTTACGTAATAGCTATATTATCTTCTCTTAAAGTATTATCTAGTAGATTTATTACCTCTCGTCGTAGATATTAGTAGAAAGAAGCTTATACTTAAGCTATATAATAAGGCCTTAGATACGCGTAACGGCGAGAAGCTTATTACGCTAAAAGAGATAGTTTTCTAGACTAGTAAGAATAGACGATATCTTTAGTAGCTATACTAAATCGTTTTAGGCCTAGAAGACGTTAAGTTAACTAGCTAAGAGTATCGTTACTTAGATTATTATCGGCTAGGGCGAAGAAGTACTTATAGATATATTATCTATAAAGATATCTTCGTGCGACTTTATAACGATATCGTAGACTATCTAATTAAAACTAGCACTACGGCTACTTCTCGAATAACGACGTAAATCGTATAGATAAATAACGAAGAATAAAGAATAAAAGTTTAAAGAGAACTTATAATCTATAGAACGCTAAGCGTATAAACGATTACTACTAAATTAAGAAGCTATCTAAGCTACTTATATAGTAGTAATCTAAGCTACTAAATAAGAGGCTAATAGCGTTTCGTAATAGACTATCTATCGTAAGAAGCGATAAATAGACTAACTAAGTAGATATCGTATCTACTTATTAATAGAGCCGTATAGAGGCACTAATACTAGCCGGCGCGGTTTAGCGGGGCTAGAGTTATAGACGGGTAATTAGTACTACTATTACTATTAGTACTACTAGGTAATTATCTATAGACCTATTAAAGTACCGGTAATTACTAATAAGGGCTTATCTAGGCCCGCCTAATCTAGGTAGTAGCGGCCCGTAGGTAGCCCGTAGATAGCCCGTAGGTGGCCTATAGATAGTCTATAAGTGGCCTATTAGATGGACTATTAGATGAACGGCGTCTAGGTAGAACCGGCTAGGCTAATCCTATTCTATAATTACTTAAAGTACGGTAATACCGGTAATTACCGCGGTACCGGTACTACCGGACCTCGAAGCAAATTACCGGTACTACTGCAACCCTACCCGCGGCGGGGCAGCAACGGTGACGGCGGCGGCGCCCGGCAGAAAAATACAAAACATCTTCGTGTCCAGCACCCTCAGCACCCTCTCACCATTCTCTCCCGACTCTTTCGCCGCACCAGCTCCCGCCCTCTCGCCCGCCTCTCGCGCCCCCAGCTCTTCCATTCCCGCCTCCGCGCCCCCACCCCGTCCGCAACCATGAGCGAGATCGCCCACCCCACCATCAAGGGTACCGCCCCCCCGCCTCCAGCCCGCGCGATTGCGCTCCATTGCTGACCGCCGGCTTCGCAGATGGCTGGTTCCGCGAGATCTCCGACATGTGGCCCGGCCAGGCCATGACGCTCAAGGTCAACCAGGTGCTGCACCACGAGAAGAGCAAGTACCAGGACGTGCTCATCTTCGAGTCGTCCGACTACGGCACCGTGCTCGTGCTCGACAACGTCATCCAGTGCACCGAGCGCGACGAGTTCTCGTACCAGGAGATGATCACCCACCTGGCCATGAACTCGCACCCCAACCCCAAGAAGGTGCTGGTCATCGGCGGCGGCGACGGCGGCGTGCTGCGCGAGGTCGTCAAGCACGAGTGCGTCGAGGAGGCCATCCTGTGCGACATCGACGAGGCCGTCATCCGCCTGTCCAAGAAGTACCTGCCCGGCATGAGCGTCGGCTTCGCCCACCCCGCCGTCCAGACCATCGTCGGCGACGGCTTCAAGTTCCTGGCCGACCGCCAGAACGAGTTCGACGTCATCATCACCGACTCGTCCGACCCCGAGGGCCCCGCCGAGTCGCTCTTCCAGAAGTCGTACTTTGAGCTGCTCAACGGCGCCCTGCGCGAGGGTGGTGTCATCACCACGCAAGGTTGTAAGCCCCCACCTCCCCGCAGAACTGCACGCTTTCATACAAGAAAAAATTACGTTGCTTGTCGTCACCGGTCGATTGCCTAGAACTAGTCGGTTAACCATTTCTTGCGCACTGCAGCCGAGAACCAGTGGCTCCACATGCCCCTCATCGCCAAGCTCATGAAGGACTGCAAGGAGGTCTTCCCCACCGTCGACTACGCCTACACCACCATCCCGACCTACCCCTCGGGCCAGATCGGCTTCATGGTCTGCTGCAAGGACGCCGACCGCGACCTCAAGAAGCCCGTCCGCTCCTGGTCCACCGAGGAGGAGGAGAAGCTGTGCAAGTACTACAGCAAGGAGATCCACGAGGCCTCCTTCGTCCTGCCCACCTTCGCCCGCAAGGCCCTGAGGCAATAGATGATGGTTGCTTGGAAGCAGCGCTATTAGGAGGGGCGGATTACTCTCAACGGAGCAAAAATTTCCTTATTAGACGGTATCGGGAATGTAGATGCCTGGATACAAAAGCAATGGATGATTTACGGCCAAATTTGGTTCAATCGACCGTCGATATAAAGCAAATGTTCGGAGCACGCCAACTGAGCATCTCAGAACTTGATGGCATACGTGTTCTGCTATGGAATCCGTGACACCCACGGGTATTTGAAGTATAAGTATCCCTGTCGTTATTCTTGTCAATCATCGCAGCATTCGCCACCGACGATGTTCCTTCCCCGCTGCAAGTGGATCCACCCGCCCCGCCGTGCATCGCCGCCCATCTTCTTCTTCGACGTTCCCACCAGAGAGTGTGCCGCCAGACTTGGCCCCCCCTCCCCTCTTTTCCCGGCATTCGGACGACTTTCTGAGCCAATCGACGCGAATACACCACGAGTCAGTCAGTCTGGAGAGCGATCAAGGAAATGTATGCTGAAGCCGTCCAAGGCGGCCCCGCGACACCACCATGGCATGCATGCACAGCAAGCTCAACGGACGACGTAAAGGTTGAGACGCTAAGCGCCCCCCTTCCTTTTCTTTTTCTTTTTTTTTTTTGGCTCGGCAAGTTTCTTCGTAAGTCTTCTTTCATCCGCAAGGCCAAGCGCGAGCGCGAGCGAGAGAGAGGCGGCGATGCATGGTGTCGAATGCGTCGAACTCAGGCGTGATGATCTCACGGCCTGGAATGAACTGATCTCACGCCCGTACGTACATTAAGTCACTGAAAGGCAGTGTAGTTGACGGCGCGCGGCCGGGGAAAATGAATTTTGATCCCTCGTGAGGATGCTCGGACGACTGACTCCGATTCTTTTTCCTGAAGTCAGAAGCGAGTTGTTGGGAAACCCCTTCTCACCAAAAATTCCATCGTGTCAGACACTTCTCGGGAGCGATATCGTCGGCAAAAAAAACTTCGGGCGATGGTTGGTCGTCGTTCGACGGGAAAGTACGGACGGACGGACGGATGGGATGTCGTTGACATTCGCGATCTCACGATTGATGGAAACGATCGTGGAGAGCCGCGTCGGTGAGGTCCCACACGGCTGGCCTGGCTGATGGGGTGCAAGTATCGGGGTCCGGATCAACGGCCAAGAGCTGAGAAAGCTCCTCGTGGGTGAGGCCGCGTTCCAGGTCGGCGTAGGCGCAAAGGTTGGCTTGAGAGGCATCGTCGCCGCGCTAGACGCAAGGCTCTGAATTCCCCAGAGAGCAGCTGACTGACTGACTGACGTGGTGAGCCACAAGAGCCCGGCTGATGAGCCGCCTGAGCCGCCTGGACCGTAGTCTGGGTAGCATGAGGAGGATGGAAGACAAACAGCAGTCTGAGCTGCGATGGCGAGGGTCGCGGCGCCAGCGTTGTTGTCATTGCTGCTGCCAGTGTTGGAAGCGGCGGTCTGAGCAGGAATGCCGTAACCACGACCGCGAACAAGCATCACCGCGTCGTTGTGGTGAGGCAACCATGAGGGAAGGGAAGCAAGTGCCAGGGACGAAGAAGCGACGGTTGAGCCGACTCTCGCGCAAGCAGAAAAGCGCTACTTCCGATCCCCCACCAACTCGTCAAAGGCCGCCATCGTCGCTTCGACATCATTCCCCTCAGGAGCAGCCGTCTGCGGTTCCGATCCGACGTCCCCGGCCTCGTGCTTCTCGGGGCGCCCCGCACCACCACCAGCAGCAGCAGCAGCAGCCGCTTGCTCCCTCTGCCTCCGCTTCTTCGCCCGATTCCAATGCCCGCGGCTCCTCACATGCTTATCCCAATCGGCCTCAGTGACAGCCACAACGCCGCACGTCTCGCACGCGCGCCGGCGCCACATGTCGCGGCGCTCGCTGAGGTCGTACTCGCGCTTGGGCGTCAGCATCTCGGCGGCGGCATCCGACAAGCTGCGCGGGTCGGGCAAAGATTCTTGTTCGCCGGCCAGAAACCTCGCCGCCAGCCCCAGCGCGGGCGCCTCGACCGTCTCCCCCCACCGTGCCGCGTCGGAGCCGTCGAGCAGGTACAGGCGGCGCGTCGCGCCCGCGCCCGCCAGCGCGTTCATCAGCTTGATCCGGATCCACTGCAGCTGGCTCTTGGCGTAGCGCCGCGTGCCCGCCTGCACCCTCTCGACGGCTTGCGCGCGGAGGCGGGCCAGTTCCTCGTCGTCGTTGTTGCAGTTGTCGTTTTCGTTGGTGAGGAGGGCCAGGCGGCGGCGGTACGCCTCGAATTCTTTGTAGCCGATGGACACGCAGATGCCGCGCGTCTTGTCGACGGGCTGCCCGCACGCGGCGCGCTGCTGCAGGAAGCGGTCCAGCGAGTCGGCTTCGGCGAGCAGCCCGTTTGCGAGCATCTTCTCGACGCGCGCGTCGAGCCGGGCGCGCAGCGGCGAGGCGGCGGCGTGGACCCAGAAGAGGAGGGCGGGGAACCTTTGCGTTGTGCTGGTGGTGGTGGTGGTGGTGGCTGGTTCCTGCTGTTTCTGTTTCCGCTGCTCCTCGTAGGTTTGCGAGGCCGTCTTGCCCGTCTTCAGCCAGATCTGAAGCGAGCGCTGGATCTTGCGCCGGTCGTTGGGGTGCCAGCGGTCCGCCATGACCGGGTCGACTTCGCGGAGCTTGGCCAGGATCGCTTCGGTGGGCTCGTCCAGGATCGGGTAGTCTTCGTTGCTGTTGTTGTCGTATCCATCTTCCGGCGGCTTGGGCTGGTCTTCTGGTTGCTGGGCGTCGCTGCCCGTGAGACTGTCCTTGAATAGCAGAGCCTGGATGTAGTAGTGGGTGCCGCCGGCAATGATGGGGAGTTTCCCGCGGGAATGGATGTCGTCGATGACGCCCAAAGCCTTTTGGACAAACTTGGTGACGGTCCAGGTGTCTTCGTCGTGGGTGATGGTGCCAAGCAAATGGTGAGGTACGCCTTTCATTTCTTCCTGGGTGATTTTGTTGGTGATGACGGGCAGTCCTTCGTACAGCTGCATGGCGTCGCTGTTGATGATTTCACCGTTGAAGCGGCAGGCCAGCTCAACAGCAAGCTGCACGGTGGCATTAGCACCATGTGAGTGAGGTAGAAAATGCATGGTCCTACCTGAGACTTGCCCGTGCCTGTGGCGCCAATGACGGCGAGCACAGGCTTCTGAGGCTGACAACGGGCCATCGTGTTGATGCCTCTCCGCAAAACCCCGGCGGCTCTCAGCATGTACACAGAAGCGGTGCAGTCATGCGCCGGAGAAGGCCGTTTGCAAGTCACAGGCCGAGAGGATTCTGCGTCGTAGGAGGAAAGTGCTGGCCGGTCGGCGCCAACCCGCTTTGGTGCTAGGTAGGGCTGTCGGATTTGCGTGCTTCTGGCGGCCGGAGCTCGCCGCAGGTCAGAGCTTGCATCATCCCGTCATCCATCTGTGAAATACGGCACCGCGCCCCGCCATGTAGCAGCACTCACTCTCATTCCCTCTTCCTTTCACCTCACTCAATTCTCGCAATGTCCGGCTCCAATGGCGTCGCCCCGTCAATCGGCGTCAAGAACCTCCACTACAAATTCCCCGACGGCAGCAGCGGCCTGCGGGATGTCATTCTCGATCTCCCGCCGGGAAGCCGCACGCTGTTGATCGGAGGTGAGTCACTGCCGAACAATAACAAAAATCCCCAATGCTCCACCAGAAAGAGCAAACCCCACTGACGCGCACTTCTGCCTTGCAACAGCAAACGGAGCCGGCAAGACCACCCTCCTCCGCCTCCTCTCCGGCAAGCGCATGGCGCCGGCCGGCACCGTCTCCATCGCCGGCGTGGACCCGTTCTCGCACGGCCTCGAGGGCGTGACATACCTGGGGCTCGAATGGGTGCTGAACCCCATCGTGCGGACGGACATCGACGTGCCGACGCTGCTGTCGTCGGTGGGCGGCGACTACTACCACGAGCGGCGCGACGAGCTCGTCCGGATCCTCGACATCGACCTGCGCTGGCGCATGCACGCCGTCAGCGACGGCGAGCGCCGCCGCGTGCAGCTGGCCATGGGCCTGCTGCGCCCCTGGAGCATCCTGCTGCTCGACGAGATCACCGTCGACCTGGACCTGCTGTCGCGCAGCAACTTCCTGCGCTTCCTCAAGCGCGAGACGGAGACGCGCCCGTGCACCATTGTCTACGCCACGCACATCTTGGATAACCTGGCCGACTGGCCGACGCATCTCGTGCACATGAGCTTGGGCAAGGTGAAGAAGTGGGGTGGCATTGAGGACTTCTACGCCACGCGGACGGACGTGCCGCACTCGGGCAACAGCCAGCTCGGCGAAATCGTGCTCAAGTGGCTGCAGGAGGACCTTGACGAGAGAGGCCCGCGTAATGGCCAGGCTTCGGAGGGTAAGACGTATCCGTCCCTCGAGGGCAAGGGCGGCTACGGCTTGGAGAAGAAGGCCTGAGTCGCCGTGGCCTCGCCTCTTTTTTCCTTTGGTTTTGTTTTTGCATTGGGACTGGGATAGGGAAAGAATAAGGCCGGACTTCAACACGGCCAGGCTTCAACGCCGGTAGAATCATTGCATGGGGATCGGAGTTTGTGCTTCCACAGCGGGGATACCACGGGTTTCGAGCTTAACACGAGACGACATCGTCCAATATATTGCTTTCCGCTGCCGTGTTGCGGCAGCCTTCGAAGCGTACCTCGCCGCTCGTGTCAGCGTCTAAGCGATTCTCACCAGTGACTCTTCCTCAACAGAATGGTGGTGCCACGGTCCCCGAGGTTCCCTAGGCCAAAAAGAGGGCAAAGGCATCCACGTCGGGCATGTTCCGCCCCCAATGCAGGCTGCAAGGGAGCAAAAGAGAGGCAAAAGAGAATGTTGCCACGGATGCGGTTCGAACGCATGCACATTTCTGTAGCAGAGTATAAGAGGAGGCCCCTGAGGAGCCCAGATTGACTTAAATCTGCCGCCTTAACCACTCGGCCACCGTGGCGGTTTGAAGCTGAAAATGCGCCAGATTTCACTTATGGAGCTCGACTCGAAGGAGTAGGTGATTCCTGAGTGCCACGGCTTTGCTCCCCGAGTCCCATCTGGTGGTTGATACGAACGACCAACACCCATTCCCTCCCAGGCACGCTGAGCGTTGACAGTGCCCGGTGATGGCGGACGGGTGCAAAGGGATATTGTGTGAAAGAGGCAGGGATCGGACGCGGAGACGAAGCGAGGAAAATAGAAAAATTTCCATGGGTAAGCGTGGGCACACACGTGACTTCCGCTCCGCTGGTCCGCCCGATTGCAATCCAAAACACCGAAGCCAAGAGACGTGCATCGTGACCTGCGGTGACGGCGCTGGCGGTCAGCAGCTGGTGAGCCCTCCGACTTTACCCAAGCGAGCGACGCGTCCGTGTCCGCGTCCGCGGGCTGCAGCCCTCAGCTCCACTCGCGCCGTGGCTCCTTGTTAGGCAACAACAACCTGCCCGTAAGCTTAACTTAGCGCACCTTGCACTGCTCGCACGATTCGCCAATTGCTGCGGGATTGCTGCGCTGTGCAGTAGCGTCGTTTCATCCACCACTGAGGCAGTGAGACGGCCCTCCGCAGTGTGGCGGAGTCATCGCTCGTGCCATCCTCCTGTATGCACACGACCCACCCTTTCCCCCCCAAGGCATCGTAGCCCCCAACTTGTGCGATCTTGTCCGTCTCTGGCCTGCAGCTAGCACCGCGCTGAGTGGTTAAAGCGAGGCCGCGAGCTCACCTTCAGCTTCCATCAACTCTTCCTCCTCTTCTCCCACCCACCCCTCTCTCACATCCCCCTCTCACAACTTCGTATGTGACTTTCGGCCCCCATCGAACAGACAGACCATCTTCGGCCCATTGAGGCTTCCAAGCCACCACGGACACGGTCCGACCACTACCATCACCGACAATCCATCCGCTCTGGCAGTCCACACCCTCGGCCAGCACACCCTCATCTTCCAACATGCTCTCCTCTAGTCGTCGGGGCCCAGCCTTTGCGACCCTTGAGTGGGAGGATAGCAGGCGAACATGCAGCAGCAGGAGCGGAGCGTTGAGGACCGTCCCGTCGAGGGACGGCCTCACGCTCCGTGCCTGTCGCGCGGGCCGCCACGAGTTTGCGAAATACCATTCATCCCCATTTAATAATTACCTTGACGGTGATGCATTCCACGACGACGACGAAAGAGCCGCCTCCGATGACGCCGCCTGTGTTATCTCGACGAAGATGATGGAAGATGATGATGTCAACCGCCGCCGCCAGATGAACGACAAGTCTTCGCTCCTCCCTGTTGACGGCTACTACGCCGCCTCTCCTTGTTCTTCCTCCTCCACCTGCATCGCTATTAGTGCCATTCCCAACGCTCGCCCGACTACCGGCACCACTCGCACCTCCGGCACGAAGCGATGCAGCACTGGATCAGGATGAGGGAGACTCGCCAGCTAGGGCCTGGCCATGACCGTCAACGGGTCTGGGTTGCTGTACGCGCATGCAGCAGCCGGAGCCACTTGCGGAATTAATTTTACAATCAAACGGACTATCAATTCTGACAATGGAAAGAAGAGAGTACGTGGGGGGGAAAGGGACGAGAGATGGGAAAAACCACACTACCGAGGTACGTGGAAGGAAGTGGGACAAGAGAAAGGGGGAAAAGAAGTCATCTCCAGGGAAGAGGAGGACTTTTTGTTTTTTCTCCGCGACGACGCCGATGTCATTGGAGGGTTGGAAGAAAGCGGTCACCTGCTTTCTTCCTTGCTCCCCCATCACCCACCATCGCGTTCGAGAGAAATACAGGAACCACGGCGTAGGAGAGGGCTCTCCGGGCAAGGGGATTTGAGGCTTTCCCCTTGTCCGGTCGTTGTTGTTGTTGGAATACACACACACTCACCGCGACGGGACAATCTTGTCCATCGCAAAACCGCCGCAGCCGCCAAAACACCAATCGCCAAGCGCCCCCACTGCAAACCGAAAGGTTTCGCGTGGGGACGGCTCGCCGCGCACCACTACCATTCTACCCTTTTTGACCAAACAACCCCCCTGCAGCTGGCTGAAGGGGGGAGTTGGCAGAAAAACAGAAAAGACGGAGAAAAAAACAGAAACAACTACCTTGATGATCGTTTTCTCAGGGGATTGGTTTCACGGGCAGTATCTTGGGTTCTTTGATTCTTCTTTCTCTTCAGCGCGGCGCTACCGCTTTAGTAGTCTTCTCACACAGCAGCAGTACTTCTGTCCTGTCCGGTGTCGCAAGGCCACGGCTTTGACGATCCGACAGCGGGTGTCATTGCCCACGGAAAGTAGTTCTACTCTCGTGCCGGCGGCTTTCGATGGTTAGTAAGAGCTTGTTCGCTCTACTACATCGACCTGGCTTTGTATCTCGGCGCTTGTTGCTGCAGCGGTGCAACCCCTTCCTGGTGGCATCCATCCCTTAGTCCAGATTTTCTGCTTCTTCTCGTTTCCCACTCCCCCACACGTAATTACTACTCTCTTGTCAGAAATGAGTCTACCATATCCAGATTTGCAAATGTCCGCTCGTTCTCGCCGTCTCTCTCGGCTTGGTCTCGCGTGCTTCGTTTTGACGCTAATAATCCGGCCCGCTTACACACACTTTTTCGCCCAGGACACACACACACACCTACTCGTCAGCCGTTGACACCTGTGGGGGTTATTTTTGCCCTCGCTGCAGAAAGGGGACGTATCTGCATCTACTCCTTTTTCGTCAATGCACCCACCATGTGCGGGTGCTTGAGGAAGAAGAAATGAGGAACGCACGAGACATGCCGCGCGAACCATGACATATACCCCCGCCACAGCGGTTAACGGTGTTGTATGAGCATGAATAATCTTTTTTTTTGGCGGATCGGCAGAAAAAGGCGCAGCCCAGCGCAGCAAAGCTTGACGGAATTACAAGACCACCCTCGCCGACCTACCTTCCTTGGTTGGGGGAGGGGGGCCAGAAATGATCGGCCTGAGGCTGCGCGCGCGCGCACGTGTTGTTGGCTGTAGCGGCGGGGGTGCATGGTAGTGAAGGAACGAGGCTGAGGCTGTGTGCTGCGCCCCGCCGCAAGGAAACGCGCGTTTCGGGTTTCGCTGCTGCGGCGCAGAGGGGGAGGCGGTGGCAGGCACTTTGGAATGGTGGCTGTACTGGTTCTACTACATGCGTATGTGTGTGAAACACCGTCGACTCGCATCGGGTCGTTTGGAGGGACCGTTCCGGAGGTTCTGTGAGTACCTATTGATGTCAGTCGTTCCGACTTCTTTCTGTTTTGTTTACAAAGGAGCAGTGACTTTTACGTATTAGGCTTTTCCAGGTTGACATTTCCGTAGTCATGGATCAATAGTTCGGCAACGAGACCGAGGCTGCTGCTATGTAACCTATTACCCGGAGCTAAAAGCATGCAAGGTTGCTGTAAAACCCGTTCCGTCGGCCACCATTTCTTACTTCGTCGAAATGCGACAGGCTGAATGTCAGCGTGTGAGACGTGAGGGGCAGCATCGTTTATTGGTTCAAATCCGAGGCTTTCGGGCGTCTAGGCATACGGAGCTTCCACTGATTCGCAGCCTCAGTTCGGCCGCTGGCCAGCACGAAAATGCCACATAACAGTTCCCCGCTGGTGCCTCCGGGATCAGCCAGCTGGCAGAGGGAAAGCTCGTTGCCTGGACGTATGATATCCGCTGGACGTATCAACCACGGCCACGCCGGCTAGTACATGCGGAAGTAAGCCGCCAAGTGCGTCCTCCTCATATTGATGCCACGCAGGCCGCTCCGGCGGCCCAACGTGCGCCAGATTTGTGAGTCCAAACTCGCGCAATACCTGATCCCCTGTCTGCTCGCGCATTAAATCTCCTGCGTGCATGGGTGAAAAACGCGCAAAGGCGCGTTAAGTGAATGCTGCGCGCCAGTGTTCCCATCAAGACCAGGACACATCCGCATCGCGACTGCCCCTAATGCCTGTCTTCACCATCACCTTTTTCGCAACCGAAACCGTCAACCAAATTGACACCCTTGGTCGTGCAGCATGTTGAGAACGAGGGAGCGGAATCGGGGTGTCTACAGGGTACCAACAGATCACGCAGCCAGTGAGTCACTTTCGATACCATGCTGTGCCACGGTTGTTGATTCGAAACGAGATGGTCGAAACCCCACCCGCTCTGGCTTTCGCGGGGCCATCATCCCTGAGAAGCTGTCACGGCATACCCGCACGGATTCACCAGCAACGTCATCCCGTCGGCAAAGCGCCCGGTTCCCAAAAATCCTCCCGAAAGTCCGTGCGGCAAGCGGTCCTTCACCATTCCAGAGAAGCCTCGTATCATCTTCCCAGTCTTCCTCCGAAGACAGTGCCAGTACCACGTCGTTGTCCCGCAGCCCCAGTCCCGCCTCCAGAGCCGATCTGACCGGTCTTGAAAACATCATCGGCTCCGGCTTATCGCTAAATGCCGCACCAATACTATCGCCACTCGTTGCTCACGGCAGCGAAAACTTGCACGCGGTTCCAACAGCAGAGCGATCTGGACGTGGCAGTGGCTCCAACTCAACCACGCATATATCTCGAAATGCTTACGGCCACTCAAGCAAACCTACCTTGGATGCATCTCGGAAGAGGAAACACAACACGTCGAACGGCTCAGGGGGAGACGATGGCCATGATGAACAGGACGGGCGGCATGGTCGCTCGAAACGGAAAGCCTCGGGGAACTCCGAGTGTTTCCCTTGTCCATATTCGATGCGATATCAGGAGGCCAGCCTGAAGAACTCTTGCCGAAGGAGCAGGTTCAACGCAATTCCCCGACTGAAGTATGACGCACCCATGTCTCACTAACTCTGACGATACTGGTCTGACATACCATAGGGAACACTTGCAACGGGCCCACTACAACCCTTCGTTATGTAGCCGATGCTACGATGAATTCCCGGATTTTTCACAACATGAAAGACAAAATCCTCCTTGTAATATCAACTTTGACGCATGCTCCCTTCAGTACGGGCCCTCGCAGTATGCAAGGTTGCATGACAAAATGAGAGGCAAGTCAAACATGGACAAGTGGCGCGAAATCTGGATCATATTGTTCCCTGAAGATGGCCAAGAAAATATTCCTCCGCCAAGTAAGTCAGATCAAGGTAGTCACCAACATGTTGCAACTATAGCTGACTCGGCCCAGATGCCGAAGACTTATCGATGTATCAGAGACAAGATCTCATCGACCGCCTTCAAGCGTCCGTCTTCGCATCCTTCAAGGACTGGGAGCACTACCTTGTTCAGCAGGCTGAAGCAGGGTTTATCCCAGCGGCTGATGGAGACTTGGACATCTCATGGTTGGTTACGCCTCTGCGGAGCAAGCTCACGGAAGTATTCAACAGCTTCAGAGAGTCGCACTTGTACATGAGCGTCTCTACAGCAAACGCGGAGGAGAGGGCTGGCATGGCAGCGTACCCAATTGAGGGTCAGCCTGCCTACCCCCATGAGCCCGACAACTCGCACTCTCAGGCTTCTTTTGCCGGCGGTGAGCCTTTGTCGCAAAGCTCGGAACAGAGCCAAACAGTCAGCCTCGCCAATGTGCAAATGCAGAATGTCCACGGTCAATATGTTCCTGTTGGGATGCAATACCATCCACAATCCCTGCACGGAGACCTCTCGGGAGTCTTTCACCCCTGGTATCCCCACGAGGCGGGTCCATACCACGATCAACTCGACAGTTCGAGGTACGATAACAATGAATGAGATCACCGAATCACCGACGCGCCGGGACAACATTGTCATCAATTCGTTTCTCCAATTGTTTTGATACTTGGTTCAGCTTTGATTCGCATTTCAATGATCACGCACCTTTTTTGGTCATCTTGCTTTCTTGGACAAACTCTCTCATAGAGCATTGCTACCTCTTAGTAAAGATAATATTTCGGTGAAAGAGTACAACTGTCCATTCTTCTTTCCCGTTGATAATTTCTGCCTTAGAGTCTCATATGAGTTGCAGGTGGTGTTTGAGACCGGCCATTGGCTTATCTATTCTTGCTACTAATAGGGAATCAATACTGGGAGTCCAGTCATGGCTTCGTCATTCTTACCGTAAGATTATCTGGCGGCATGTTGAATCATAGATGGCTGTGACCCGGTGACCCTCCCCGTATCTCTTTCAAAAGCTTCAAAAGTTTGGATGAGATACATGGCCTCATACATACATGGGCATGGGAGGCTGGCTGCTTAGTAGACTAAACCAAAAGTATTGCTCGTATTCGGGATTTGCGGAAGCTATTTCGTAATAATGAAAGGTGACAAAGTGATATCAAAGACGTTATTGAAGGAAAAGTAACGAGTGAGAAAGCAAAAGCAAGTATCGAGCAAGAGTACGTATATGCTCAAGGCATGACGAATGGAATAACAAGGTCGTTGACGTCATTTTCTGCGTATGCAGTTCCACAAACGGAAAACGGTACAAATGGAATGTGTTAATGTTCTCCAACGGTCAATGATGAATATCAACCGTACTGAAGAGACACATTGACCTTTTCTGATTCTTTCTGGCCATTCTCGGACGGCAGAACTCCCATGTTCTTCCCAGGTGTTGGATATACATCGTTCTGTCATCAATGGATACGTATGTTTTGTTTTTGGTCATTCCCGTGACTCTTCACACATGGGGCTCTGCTCGGAGCACTCGTAATGCGGGGATTTCTGCAGTGGATAAACATCAGAACCCAGCTATATACTGCGGCATTTGAAGGCACAGCAGAAAAATACCATATGTCCATCCGAGCTCTGAGACGATTTGGACCCTGATCTTGATCGACTCTTAAACCGCCTTCCTGGGACCGACTCGGGACGGGTAACATTCCTGTACCGATATGATTCGAAAAGATTCCTCTGGCATGCCTGCAGCAGTTCGAGAAGCTGCTGCGGCTCGATCCGCTCTCCGACAAGAGTTTGTTCCAACGTCGAAACGACGTCGGGCATCTTTCGACGACTGAATTCTTCGAACCCGTCCAACACTCGAGCCTCTTGGTCTGAGCAATCGGGGGATCCCGGCCGAGTGTCAGGCTCGACGTCTCAAAGTCAGTCAGACTCTGAGCGCCAATCTTGTTATGGGCTTTGGGAAAAAGAGGAGAAGTAGAACCTACACGCAGACGGCACTTCACCGGGTGAGGCATTGGGAAACAGGATCATGAAAACCCCTCTCCACTTCTCCTCCTCACTGCCTTCTCCCTTTGATCTTTTCTTCGTCCTCAGCTTCAGCTCCTGCTCTCTATCGAACCCCTCCAGATGCGCCTTTCGCGGCTGCTTCTCGCACCTTTCGGGGGCGTTGAGGTGGCCGGTGACCTCTTCCTCGGTGTCGAACTGGGCCTGGCACCTCGGGCATATGGCCGGCAGCTTGTGGATCCTGTACAAATGCTCCCTGTCGAACGGTTACAATGCATCCCGGGCCACCACGAGGGGGAGAGGGGGGGTTTCCCGCTTACTTGAGCCGTGCCACGTTGGAGAAGCCCGGGTGGATGCAAGCCACGGGCCGGCCTTCCCTCCGCTGGTTCTGCTTGAAGTATGGGCAGGCGAGCTTCTTCCCCTTCGGCTCGCCGCCCGCCGAGGAGCCCCTCGGCTTCCCGCCGCTGCGCTCCTTGCTCTCCGCCCGAGCAGGCTTGCGTTCATCTGGTTGTTCGCGACGGGCGCTCGGGTCGTCGAGCTTGAGCCGTTTCGAGGGACTCAACGTTTCTTCTCGCCGGAAGGGTGGCGGCGGTGACGGTGGCTTTGCGTCAACTTCTGTTATTAGCCTTGGCCGATCTGACGAAGTCGTCCGCCCTGGTCCGTCGTCCTCCCGGTCTTCGGGGCCGTCCCCGTGGTAAGAAAGGGTTATGGAAGAAGCAAGGGGGGAGCTCGAGGCCGACCTGTGTTCAATTGGGAACTTCCAAGGAGGCTCCCGGTCGACTTTGAGTGTTTCGGCCATTTGTCGTGCTTACACTCGTCGGGAAAGGCTCGCAACGTCAGAAAGCATCTATCCGGGAACTTTTGGTAATGCCAGTATGGCACACAGGTCAATATACTGCGTTCTCAAGAGAGTCAATGGGTCTTACGGTGTGCGATTAAGGCTTACCCCGCCTGATGGCTTGAAGTGAGACTTTCTTACGCTTTGTAAGTTCGCAAAATGGAAACAAAAGCTGCAACTTTTGTAGGGTTCAGTCACAGGAGACCATCGATGTCTTCCGAATGGAAGCGCTAGGCATATGAATGGCTGAAGATGAGTGCGGAATCTTGAAGAAGATGACCTTTTGTAAGGCAAAGGTGGAGGGGTTGGATGAGGCTGAATTTTTCGGGGCGTGAAAGTAAGGCTCTCTCTTACACGCAAATGCGCGCAAGTAAGCCTCGCTCATTGGATCACAGACACAAAGCGCCAAGGCGGGTACGAGTCCCCGCTTCTTTTCAATAACCCTGTTGATCCATATTTCGGTGCGACAAACATGGGATCACCCGTTGTTGTGGTCTGCTCATACGTTAAAGATCAGATGTCTGTAACAATGTCAGAATAAGGGAATATGCGATTCATTGGCACATCACGACATGTTGGCCAGGCAAGTAAACGAATGACACGACCAGATTTTCCACAAGGCAATGCAATCGTGAATGGCTTTTGGCTTTGTGACTTGTCATAAGTGCAAGGACATGGACACGCTGGCGTTACTGATGGGTGAAGGGTAAGCAGCAAGTGTCCATGCCTGAAGGCAATATACTTCAAGACCCTCGGCGGAAGATATGATCAAAAATCGTGCTGCGGAAGCTGTCATAACACTGTAGCTTCGCACACACACTTAAATGGTTTCACGTACATCAAGTGAAGCTTAGGATCTTCGCGATCGGATGGTTCCGTGTTGCGCAAAACTGAAGGCCACTAGACACGAGCGAATGCATTATATCCTACACTCTCCATATCAGTGACATTCCTGGGTGCCTCTCAATTTCACAAGAAAAAGGATGAAACTCCCAGTGATCGATATCAACCGATTGACGGGCTCTCCCGCTGCCGCAGTAAAATTACCCGACGCTGGCTGTAACTCCATGAGAACACCTCGTGCTTCGGCAAGACCCCTTCCTGGAGCATAGTGTTTTATTACTAGATAATATAATCTCCAGCGGGCAGCCCATCGTATTACCATCAGTTCAATCAATAATTTCACGAGTCGCAGCAGCGGAAAACGTTTGGAGAGGCCTTCTCTGCGTCTCGAGTAAGTAGGAGTCACGCGGGCGCTTACTACAGGGTTTTGATGTAGCAGACATTACACATGAGTAATCGGAAGCTTATGTTTTTGAGACGTGCATATTACCCTTGTCAGAGCATTGTACTGATCACACTTGCTTCATCCGTCAAGTCTTTGATTTGTTCTGCTTGACCCCTTGGGCCCCATCAGTGTGGCACTTCAAGTAATAGCTTCGTAATGCGTATATGTTCTTTCCTATATAATCTACGTTTGCTGCAAATTTCTGGTTGGTTGCTCGCTATGTCTGTTTGTCTACTCCGAAACGTAGGCGTCCAGGACAGTGGCACAGCGGCCCAGAGCAACAACAGAAAGGCATTGCAAATCACCCGAGGAACATGGTAAGTCTACTGCCTGCTTTGATAGAGCAGCTTTATATTATCGACTCGCAACAAAGTGATGGGGTTAAAAAACAAAAATAAAAAAGTGCCGCTACGCCAATTCTCACTGCATTGACCAAAGTAAAAACCCCCAGCCTGACGCTTCTCAGAATCGCATCTTCACTTCGAGTGAAGGTCTTCTCAATGCGGCGTACTCATAAACACAACCTCACCATTCTCCTGATCATGCACCTCGGCCCCCAACGCATCCTCGTAAAACTTGATGGCATGCGGCGCCCTCTTCGCCATGCACATGACTCGCCGCACGGCGGGCAGCGCATCCGTGCCCTCCTTGATGCACCGCATCATCCACTTGGCCAGCCCCTTTCCCTGATGCTCGGGCAGCACGAAGACGTCGGTCAGGAAGAAGATGGTGGCGTGATCTGTGATGAGCCTGGCCATGCCGATTTGTTTGAGCGTCGATGGGTCCGGTGTTGCTCGCTCGATGGTGGCCGGTTGCTGTGTTTGGAGATGGAGTCCGTACCACAGCGAAGTCTTCATGATGGTCTCGAGGCTTTCCGGGTCGAGCGCGGCGGTCCAGTACATGGCCGGATCGGCGAAGGATGACTGCACGAAGTCGCGCGAGATGAGGCTGGAGTCGGTGGAGACGATGAAGGTCTGGTCGCCCACTTGGCGTTGCCATTGTTTGGTGTCCATGGTTTCACTCTTCGAGGGATATATCGAAGTAGTATGAAGTGAGCTGAAGGTGATGTTGATGATGTTGGCCTCGTTTCTGATGGCGTCTGTTTTCGGTGACGGTTAAATACTTACCATCTACTCGGGTGTGACTCACCATGCCGAATTCAATACAGCTCTGGCGCCAACGGCGGACCGAGCTATCGATATCAAGAATCAACATGAAGTAAAGTTGGGGGAGCTCTAGAGATACTATCTGGAGATGCGCGCTGACTAAATGCTGGCTGACGGATTTAAGCGAAGCAAACGCGTCATTGGTTGGGACCACGAGGAGAGTGGATCAATGACATCCTCAATGACATCCTCAGCGGTACATTTGGTGAAAACAGGAATGATATCGGCATTGGCATCCACCCCGAGCTTGCATTCTTCTAACCGTGAGAAGCAGCTGTTACCGACATGGCGAGTCCGGAAACCATTCTTTTGATGCTCCCGCATGATCACGAACCCGGACACTCCTACTATTCTGGGATGTCAGGCGCAACCCCCTTGAATATATTGGCAGACATCGAGGATCTTGAATGAAGATTTTCAGTCAGCCGAAGGAAACTCTTCCGTGCAAAGCGGTGTATACGAGAAATTCTCAAGTCTTAACCCCAATTCCTATGGCCGTAAATAGAAGGCTGAACATGATCCCTCGCAGTTGAGGTTCAGATTCTACTTCACTTCCCCCGTTATGCGATAGTCGTGACCACTCTTGCTCCAGGGCCCCCATTTTTTGTGAGCAGTTCGTAGCTGTCAGACTGTGGCGATGGCGCTTCTCCGGCGCATCGAAGACACCAATTTGCTGCAAAACGTCAGCAATTACCAGGACCCGTGTAAGTTGAGCAGTACCTTTGGCATCCTTCTTCTCCGCGATGTATGTAGACGCCAAGTTCATCACCGACCAGAGCGTACGGAGGAAAACCAGGTCCGCAAGTAACACCGAGACGATCAAGGAAGCTGGGACTTTCTGAACTGGAGTCTGGCATAGGTAGTTGTTGAAAATCGTCGAGTTGTTGATGACCGGTTTACCCATCACAAGCTGCGGAGAGCCGTAGCTACCCGTTGCGGGCCCAGCGGGCACCCACTCAACTGGAGCATCGCTGAAGTTGCTAGTAAACGTCCGGAGGGCCGCTTCGTCTGTCAGGAGATTGGGCCCATCTGCCGTACCCAAGTCGGCGAGCACAGTGCTGTAGAAGGCCTTGGCAAGCGCGTCGGCAGACTTGATCCAGTTTTGCGCGCTGGTTATGTCCGCCTCAATGTCGTAGTCATCATCCCTGGCGTAAACTCCTCCTGTTTCGAGGAGGAAATACCAGCTTATCTCAAAGAAGGATAGGTCTGAGAAGTCGGACACATTGCCAGATGGCCAATAGTCTGCCTGCATTAGCAGTCGGCAACCGTCATATCGGGGCAATGCGACATACTGAATGTGCCTTTCTGAAAACCAGTCTCCAGGTCCTTGTTGTAAGTCGACATATCCAGTGATGCAGCAACCCAGCTGTAAGACCTACTAACGTTTAGTAGAGCGACTGATGCTCATGTATGATTCCCTACATGATTGATTCCGCCCACCACATTGCTGGGACTTCCGTGTTGTTGCTCGTGATGAACTGAAACAGGTTTTGCCTGGCTGCATCATCCCAAGAGGTTTCGTTGAGCTTCAGAGACAGCTTGGCGGCATTGGCTGGCACGAGGTCGTATTCGGCAGTGATGTCGATTCGCATGTGCCCGAGCTCGTTCATGACCGAGCATGATATCGCTCCCTTCGCATGCCCATTAGCGACGTCGTTGAGGTACCGATATGCTACTTACAAATACGCTTGGTCCCCAACGTGACCATGCAACTTGCTGGCCGGTGCGGCTTTCCTTCTCCATTTCTATTTTGATGTAGCTGACTTCGCAATCTTGCAGGTGATTGTTCAGGTACAGGAGCGACGGCAGTGTAGGGCTGTCCGGCGCTCCGACATTTTTGACTTTGTTCAGTGTATAAATCAAGCCGTTCTTGTCTGTGTTGAATGCTATCATAGGAATGTTAGCTGGAATACTGAGCCAAAGTGAGTTTTTCTCACATTGTTTGATACCGATCTCCTTCGGCTCGCAGCTTGGTGACAACTGCAACATTGTTAGGCACGTAGTCAGAAAACGGCTTTGCTCCTTACTTTTTTGATACCCGCAAAGAACGGGTTGTCGTACCAAAGCTTCTGTTCAGTGGTAATATTGGGGTTGGTAGAGTACGATACGCTGGGATGGTCAGCAGCCTGGTGCAAGCGATTCTCGGGCGCACTCACCGAAGGTCATAACCGGCAACCACAGTATTGAAGAGCGAAAAAACTATAGTCATGACAACGAAAACCACCGCTACAATTATAGTGAAGTAGCGAAAAGGATAAGGTCGCGTTATTGCGTAGGTAAATCGTAGATCCATGGCCATGTTGCGGAAAGTCGATTGGGGTTTTGCGGAAGCTGAAAGGGACCATCGCGCCTCTCAGGGATTTGCCATTGGCAACTTAAGTATCATGTCGCCCGTTAGCCTTACATTAGTGGCCCGACCTGCATGGCAAAGGGCCAGGCTGCGCCACCAAAAAGCCGAGTTGACATGGCTACCTGTGGGGTCCAGAGACGCCGGCGCGCAACACCAGGAGGATGAACTGAAACGAGGGACTTTAAAAGCAAAAAATGAGGGTGAAATCCAAAATAGATCATCTCCAACGATGGTACTCTGTCGGCTACCATCCTGCAACCTCCTAAAAGGCGGCACATGTTAGCGCCTCTGTCCGGAGATTGCCATACCCGCCCCCACTGAAGCCCGGCTTTCCCGCTTCCCGTGCATGTTTTGGCGCCCTCAGCGCGTCAAATCTACCTGCGATGATTGCCAAGTTCCAACCATAGCCAGTCGAAACTCTGGATGGCGATACCAACGAATAAAGATGCCATACGCCCATTAGTGCGACCGATTCGCGAATGAAGATAGTGCCTAAATGGTACAAAAAGATGCAGTCGCAGTCACATTTATGGCACAAGAGTTCCGGCTCCTTATATGAAAACGTTATACACACCGTCATTCCTGTGTGGAAATGGAATAAGGCCGACAATGACTACTGCTTGGCGGCGGCGGCCACGAATCCTCCCGGTAAAAATAGCAGCGCGAGGGTCAGACCGCTTAAGAGTCGATAATGGCATGTGCACGAGGCTTGAGTCCGGTTACAGGAACAGGTGTATTGAAGCGGTGATTTTACTCCAAATGATGAGTTTTAGAAGATGAGGTCCAGAATTTGCGGCCTTTCCAGAGTAGAGAACAAAAGGAAAATGACAGAGAAAAGGAATGGCGGGTAGCATGGGAAGCCAGCCCAGCCTCGGTCAGCAAGCATGTCCAGATATGATTGTAATCTTTGTCCGGTGCCACTGCAAGTGCTTATGATGTGTTGAAGTAGGGAGGATGAAAATGTTCATTCCAGAGGAGAGGAAGAAGCAGTGGGAGCCGGCGCCTCAGGCCGACAGTATCAGGACACGCTAAACCCCATGCGGCAGAGACCCTGGCCTGCCCAAACTCCGCGTAACGCCGGGCAGCGCCCCTCCGCCGCTTTCACCGCGTCCCAAGACTGACGCAACCAAAACCTCCCACACCATCCAACAACCTCCCGGCACACTCTCACCATGACATCGATAAGCGACAATGCGCCAACCAACCCTCCCGACCTCTCCGACAAGCTCCCGCGCCTAACGCCCCGCAAACCCACCACCGACGAGCCCGAATCGCCCATTCCCGCGCCCGCAACGCCCGCGCTGCCCCCGCCGGTCACCTCCGCGAGCGCCGCCACCGCCAGCAACAACGACAACAAAAACGGCACTAGCGCCACGCCCTGGCACTTCCGCAAGCCGCGGCGGCGCATCCTCTCGGCGCGCGACCACGAGCTCTTCAAGGCGTCGCCGACGCACACGCTCCTGCAAGCCTTCATCTTCACTTTGGCGGACAGCGTGCGCGACACGCCCATCTCGGCCGTCGCCGCGCAGCCCGCGCACCCCACGATCGGGGCCATCCTGGACATACTCGCGCGGGCGGAGGCGGTGCTGGCGCGGTGCCCGGCCGAGGACACGGGGTCGCGCTTCGGCAACCCGGCGTTCCGCGGCTTCGTCGCGGGCGTCGCGGCCGAGCAGCGCGCGTGGCACGCGGACCTGCTGGGCGTCACCGCGCCCGCCGCCGTCGCCGAGCTGTCGGCCTACCTGGCCGCCAGCTTCGGCGACGCGGCCCGCATCGACTACGGCTCCGGGCACGAGCTCAACTTCTTCTGCTGGCTGCTGTGCCTGTACCAGCTCTCGCTGCTGCAGCCGCGCGGCGGCGGCGACGACGGCGACGGCGACGGCGGCGAAGGCGCGGCGCAGCCCTTCCCGCAGCTCGTGCTGCGCGTCTTCCCCGCCTACCTGCGCCTGATGCGGCGCGTGCAGACGACGTACTACCTCGAGCCGGCGGGGTCGCACGGCGTGTGGGGGCTGGACGACTACCAGTTCCTGCCGTTCCTCTTCGGCGCCGCGCAGCTGCTGCACCACCGCTACATCCGGCCCAAGTCGATCCACTCGGCGCTCGTGCTCGACGAGTGCGCGCCCGACTACCTCTACCTCGACCAGGTCGCCTTCGTCAACGGCGTCAAGAACGTCGAGGGCCTGCGCTGGCACAGCCCCATGCTCGACGACATCAGCGCCGCCCGCAGCTGGCGCAAGATCGAGGGCGGCATGCGCAAGATGTTCGTCGCCGAGGTCCTCGGCAAGCTGCCCGTCATGCAGCACTTTCTGTTCGGCAGCCTCGTCCCCGCCGCCGACGACATGGGCGACGAGGAGCTGCTCGCGTGCCGCATCGAGGGCGGGCCCGACGCCGACGGCAACGTCACCGTGCTGGCCGGCGACGGGTCGAGCCACAGGCACAACCCCCGCAGCTGGAACGACTGCTGCGGCATCAAGGTGCCGAGCGCCGTCGGCGCGCTGCAGGAGATGAAGAAGAGGATGGGGAACGATGGGCTGAGGAGGGTGCCGTTTGATTAGTTGGCCTTTTAGAGAGAGAGAAGAACAAAAAAAGAAAATAATGATAGATGGGCATGTTCACGTCATGAGCAACCACACGGGAGACCAGAGCCAGATGTTCGTTAAACCTTGTGATGTTTCTTTCAATTTTCCCCACCCCCTCGAGTTTAAAAAAGACACCCCTGGATATCAAAATGATTTTCGTTACCCCTCAGACACGGGACATCAATCAATCTAAGCAGCCAACTCCTTCTCAATCACCTCCTTCAAGCTCTCGGGCTTGGTCGTGCTCGCCCACCTGCCCTTGACCTTGCCGTCCTTGCCGATGAGGAACTTTTCAAAGTTCCACTTGATGCGCTTGAGGCCCATGAGGCCGGGCTTCTCCGACTTCATCCACTCCCACACGGGGTCGGCCTTGTCGCCGTTGACGTCGACCTTGCCGAGGACGGGGAACGAGACGCCGTAGTTGACCTGGCAGAAGGACTGGATCTCGTCGTTGGAGCCCGGGTCCTGGCCGCCGAACTGGTTGCACGGGAAGCCGAGGACGACGAAGTCGGGGTGCGTCGTCTTGAGCTCCTTGTAGAGCGCCTCGAGGTTGCCGAACTGCGGCGTGAAGCCGCACTTGCTGGCCGTGTTGACGACGAGCACGACTTTGCCCTTGAGCGAGGCCAGGTCGTAGGGGTTGCCCTTCTCTGTTGGGTGGTGCGAGGCGTTTTGTTAGCTGTGGTTGTTCTTCTCTTGCGAGGGCTTTTGCGTTCTTGGGTATGAGGTGAGGTTCGGGCAGGGCTCTGGAGTGCTGCGGAAGAGGAGGGGCTGTGGAATGTGGAGGTTCCGCGGGCTGCCTGCCTGCCCGCGCGACGCCGCTGTTGCGACGCGACGCCACCCCTCCGTCTTGATCGTGGCGAAGGGACGGCGCGAACAGGACGCTCGCCTCGTGTGATTTTAAGTGGTGGGAGGGTGATCAAGGGCTTTTGGTCTCAGCCACCGCACAGCGTGCCGCCAGCCCGGCGTGCTGTGCCACGCGCAGCTGTCTGAGACAACACAGCACGCAATCTCCGAGGAGCGTTGCATGACGGCGCGGAAGCAGGCGGCGGGACGCAAGGCGGCAGGTCGGACGAGCGGCCGCTAGAGACGCTGCGGGCGGGCGGGCGGGCCAAAGGACAGGAAAAGGCTTGCAAAAAGACTTACTGTCGAGGGGCTTGAACTCGTGGAAGCTGGTAGCAGACGCCATGTTTGTGGTTGAGGTGTGGAAGAAAGCGGAGGGTTGCGATGACGAAGGTGGTGTGGCGATGGCGGTGGCGGGGTATGAGGTCAGGGCGGTGACGGCAGCGGTCGGCAGTATGGATGGCGGGGATGGTAGCAACGCTGCAGCAGCAGCAGGGCGACGAGCTGCTTTTGTAGCAGCGGCGGTGGTACCTCCCAGCAGTCGCCCCGGCGCCGCCGCCGCCGCCGCCGCCGCTGCCGTCACCGGCGGACGAGAAATGAGTCGGGATAGCGCCGGCATACGGGCCATGATTGTTTCGACGTCGGTTACGTTACCTGCGCGCTGGATCTGCTCACGCCAGCAGCAGTGTCGAGCTGAGCTGCCCTCCCCCCCTTGGGCACGAACGATATCAAATTAGCTGATCAGCAACAGCTGAGGGCGCGATAACTAATCCAGGACGTGACTCCGGGCCTTGGGGCGATGCGCTTGCTGGTTTTTGGAATGTCGAGGGCCAATGCTGCGCAGGGTTGATTATGTGACTGCGGCAGATCTGGCCTCGGATCTTCGCCGCTCCGTTGACTCTAGTCCGTGCACCACCGCTGAGCGTATTGGATGGGCGGAGCTGAGGACGCGAGCTACGGCCGGTGGCCGTGGCATGGAGGAATCAATCTCTCCGCGTTGCGCGTCGCCTTCTGGCCATCGGCCATCACCTATGCCCTTTGGCTGACGCGACTCGGTGGCGGTCCGAAGCGTCTCACTGCGCATGTGACAGAGTGGGCGGCCTTAGGCAAGCCCCGCAACACCACGCCCAGCCCCGCCCCATCGCACTTCTTCTCGCACGTCGTCAATGTGCGAAGTCGATTCACCCTCTGTTGCAAGACTGCGAACCGACCTCGCATGCACCAAATTCACCATCACACCCATCGGGAATTGGTCTACCATCTCGACATGATTGTTTTTTTTTATTTCTTGTTTTTCTCGTAACTGTTTTTTTCAACTCAAGACGGACTCAGACAAACGAAACTCATCACTAATAAAAAAAAGTCAACTACACTGATGCCCAAACACAGTCTCTATCAACACGGTCCCGCGTGTCCTCCGCCAGTGCCGGTGAGATGGCCGCGACAAGCTGCTACGCAGCAATGCCGTGGGTTACCCATCTCTACACTCCCGCGCAGTCCTCCACAACCGCACTCCTCTCTAAAGGCAAGTCTATTAAAAATCCCGTGGCGCGTGCTATCCTCAAGTGGATCCTTGGCCGATCCGTCGAAAGCCCCTTGGGGGCTAATCGCGAACCTGAACGGAAGTGTTGTTTCTGAAGTGATGAGAGCCCTACTGGAAAGGGGTTGTCCATCCGGAGAAGAAGTGGCCTGTGAAATGCAAGTCCTTGGAATGGAATCATCCTTGTGGTCAAATCCAATGGTACGGAGTCCGGCGGCAAATGTGGCCATATTCCTCTGGGCAGTAGGCTCAATCAATAAAAGTGCATGGCGGATGCCATGCGTCCTGGGAATGTATCCGGGAACCCAAGGAGCAAGTGTTGTTTATGAATACTGCTTGACCAGTCAGACGAGATCGAGGCGAGGGTATGAGGCAACAATGAGCTTACGAATCCTGAAAACGACGACGATTTGTTCATTCAGCCCATCTCGGTGAGCTGGGCAACGATCTTCTGAAGCGCCGTGGCGTCCTCGATGATCTGCTGGTGGCCCTCAGCGTCCTTGGGCTCGTTGAGAGTGCGAAGGCGCTGCTGAAGCACAGCCATGCGCTCAGCCCACGCCTGGCGGAGGCGCTCCTTCTCCTGGTCCCGCTGGCGAGCAGTGTTGGCCTGCTTGATCTGCGCAGCAGTCCTCTGGCGCTTCTCGGGCTGCTCCATGGCGCCCGTGGCCTTGCGCTTGCGGCTGGTAGACCGCTTGGCAGACTGGCTGTGAGGAGAGCTAGCCTCAGTGTTGGTAGCAGGGCTGGTGTAGTCGTGAACACGCTTCATGTGGTCGTACAAGTTGTAGCGACGCGGGAAACCGTTGCCAGGGATGGAACGCTCGCAGTCAGGGTAGGCGCAGAGATGGGGCTTGGAGCCGTGTCCGTGCATTCCGTGAGCCTCACGCTCGTGGCGGAGAAGGCAGGCAGTGGAGGAGAACTCGACGTTGATGCAGTTCGCGTTCTTGCAGCGGAAGGGCTTCAGGTGCGAGTCAACGTACTTGTCGTAGTTGCACTTGAGCTTGGTGGACCTGTGCTGGCAGTTGGCCTGACCCTCGAACGGGCAGTGGTACATCTCATCCGCCTGCGGCTGTGCCTGGTAGAGAGGGTGAGTGCGAGCCAACTTGACCTCAGCCTCCTCGCTGGACTTGCGAGCGGCATCCTGCTCGGCCTCCTCATCATCCATGTCGGCGTTGCTCATGGCAGATGGCTGGATAGTCGCCGACTCCATCATGTTCTCAGAGCTAAAGTAGCTGTCAGCGAAAGTAGGTGCAAGCACGCGTCGGTGTACTGACCCAGCCATGGACATGAAGCTCGGCTCCTCGCCGTACTCCGAGCCGCCGTGGAACACGGGGAATTGCGAAGTCATGGTGGATGCAGGGGAAAGAATGTCAGAACCCTCGAAGCGGGACTTCGAGTCAGAGTGCTGCAGAGTGGGACGCTGCACGTCAGCCGGCCTTGCCGTAGCACGGACACGGTCGAACGGAGATCGTACCCTCCTTTGCTCGGGCATGCTCTGGGTGTTGCTGATCATGCTGTCAATGCCGTACGTGGGGTATTGGGCGAAGTAGGGCTGCGAGATGGTGCGGCTGGGGTAGCTGCTCTGGCGGTGCAAGAAGGTAGAGGGAGCGTCAATGGAGCCAGACACGAACGGTGCGCTGTAGCTCGGAGACTCGCTAGCCCACGACTGGGTGTGCATGGGTGCCCTGAAGGTGAAGTCGGTCGGCGAAGCGACCTGTGCGTGGTTGAAGTTAGTGAAGTCAGACATCTTGAAGTGTCCATCTCCGCTGTCCGACGCGGCGGTGGCAGGCAGCATAATGTTGCTCATGTCGGGCTGGGATCCGTTGAAAGTTCCGTGGCTCTGCACGCTCAAAGTCGGCGAGTAGATGTGCGATCCAACAATGGGCTCCATGATGTGGCTCCTGGTGTCCTGGGGCATGTGGTAGTTTTCGTTCTTGCCGCGTCTGCCAGTATCAGGCTGGCTCATGTACGCGCTGTCGTCCATGGAGGACGAGATTGATGCTTCATCATCCTTGGGGAACTGAAGGAAGTTCCGGGCCATGCTGGACAGGTCCTCCTGGCCAAAGGAAAAGAGATCGCTTCCAGTGTAGGGAGTTCCCGACACTGACTGTGTCCACAGAGCAACGTCCACTGGGGCAGGCAAAGAAAAGTCTCCGGGCGCAGAGTCGCACTCAGAAAATTCACTGGCAGGGGATGTTAGTGTGTGCAAAAAGGAATGGTAGAAGACGTTGCGAAGAAAAAGCAAAGCAAGCGGAAAACACAAAATTGCCATTGTTAGTACACCGAGAGCCGTTGGGACCTACGATGCGCATTAGTAAAGTCATAAGTCAGGGTTTCGGAGAATCGAGTACAGACCAGTCAAGAAGGTGCGGTGATCGGACCATGTCCGGGAGACCGGTATCCTTGGAATTGGCCTGAAGGTAAGAAAAACAATGTCCACGGTGGGAAACACCAGGGGTGAAGGGCATTTGGCAGTGAGTCGAATGGATCCAGAACAGCAAAACACTCCAGGGAGAGACAACCAGTCGCATTGGGCAGGTTGTGTGATAATTCACAGCATGCAAGAACTTGATTAGCACGCAAGTTAGTTTGGACTCGAGCAGCGGCGTTGAGATGGGTGTATGAGAAGGCATCATCAGCCTGTCGGTACGTACTAATGAGGCCAGCGGGCCTGTCCAAATGTGTGGCGTCCACCCATGGCTGGGTCCTGGGAACATGGCCGCAACGGAAAAAAGTGAGCACTGAAAAGAAATCCGAAAGGGAAAAGCATCCGGAAGGTGCCCAGGTGAGAAATCCTTCTGCGGGTGCAGATTATGTCATGACATCTTCGGGACTGCGTCCCCATTGTAGATGTTGTCGTCCGCGTCGAAGTAATCCGATGACCCCCGCATGTCCGCAGGGACGGTCGATCGTTACCAGACTGGCCAGAACGCGTGTCGATTTACGCCTACGATCCTTGGCAGAGAAATCCGCGGGATATGTCCGGGAACGGGGAACAAGAAACTCCGGCTAGTCCTGGGCAGTGGGATTGTCGAGCATTGCCAGCGGCATCATTCCTCAAGAGCACGTCATTTGTGCTTTGGGTGTCGAGTCTGCTCAACGAGCCAATGTCGAGTCGAGGACAACTTGTCCATCGAGTTGGCGGACAGTGCGCCGTGACGTCAGAAGACGGTTAAGCGAGGATACAATCCGGGCAAAAATCCGGGGCTGAACAGAAAGAAATCCTCGGCCAAGCAATCCAGAAATCCGGCATGAAACGGTCCATTTCCCGGGCGGGATCCATCCATCGGTTCCGGCTGGAAGTCCCTGTGTGGCAATACAAACCTTATGGCAATGACGAAGGAAAAAACGACTAAACATTATTCTGTGCGGTGCGAGTCCATTGCTGGAAAACAAAAACAAGTGCTGGGAAAGGGACCGGCTGGGAAGTACCTGGTGTGGGCTCCTCGTTCGCGGCTGCGATGTTGCATCATGAGAAAAGCAGGCGATGGCGCTCGCTGCTTGGTCCAATCTTTCTGTGCTGGGGGTGATATTTTTCTTGCTCCTGGACGGGCGAGCAGTGTTTTTGTGCAGATGTTGCAGTGGAAAAGTGAGAAGAAGTGAGGAGGAAAGCAGACGAGCGGCGGGCGGGGCGCGAGGGTAAAAAAGGCGCGCAGCAGGTGGGCAGGGAGCTGGGACGCAGTGTGCGCTGGTCATGCGGCGGTGGGGCCAACGTGTGCGCTGCAGGGATGATGCAGGAAGACAGAGCCGCCAGATTGGCTGAGGGAGGCGCCGCAGTTAAGAAGTGGTCGAGCAGCGGGAGGGCGCGGGTCGGTGAGAGATTAGCGTGCGCAGCCATGTGCGCCAGGATTGCGCCTGTCACACTGCCGGCCACCGGCGCCTCGTTTACGGCCAATTGACGTGTCCAAGCGCAAAAAGCAATCCGACATCAGCCTGCTGCGCCCTCGGCTACCGCCCCTTCGACTCGTTTCTGCGCGAGCTTGACCCCGGCTCCCTGGCCGGCGAGATGGAACTCCGGCCACATGCGTCTCAGCACGCGCAGCGCACGGCCGAAGCAATTCTTTTCCATGCCGTGCGGCATTTCAGGGACCCTGCGCGGATCCTGCCTTTGATTAGCTCTCGACGCTTCTTGACCGTATCCTCCGCCGTAAACCACGGCCGCGCGAACCACTCCGTATGGTAATTCCCTGCTCAAGGGGACCTCGCCGTGTCAGCAGATCGACTGTCCGCAAGGCAACCCAGGACCGTCCCGTCACAGTCGTCACGGCCGGCTAGCTGCCAGCCTGGGACGAGCCTACACAGTTACACGGCATGACACCGGTCGACTTGGCAGTGAAACTCTCACCACTTCTTACGAGAGCCTTGTTTCGACTTCGAAGAGGCCCCAACATGTGGTTTGATGGCAGGAACCGAGGGACCCATTCTCGCCGCCGGAAAATGGCGCGCGGCCGGCAGGGAGCCTATCCATGGACGCCGGATGGCCAGGGTCGGAGGGCCGGGAAGCTTGCCGCCAGGTTTCTTACTGACCTGCCTCCTGTACAGAAGCTCTCTCCGTTCCATGGTCGGGGCATGAGCTAAGCGGTAAACCTGTCCGGGCAGCGCGACGGGACGTGGTGCCAAACGGAATGATGAGAAGCAGCGCGGAATTGGATGATCCGCGGGCTCAGTGTCGCACTATCGGATTGGTGTTGACGACGGCGAGGGGCGGACGCAGAGCGGCAGCAATCTCTGGGCTCTGTTTGGTGGAGGGTGCAGAGGGTGCATGGCCGGAGAGCGGGTAGAGCATCCCCGCCAGCCGTAGACTTTCTGGAAGCGTTCCTGACGGTGCCACCTCAGCCCTCGGCAGGCCGTTGATCATAGCCAAATCGCGCAATGCCGCTGTAACAGCGGCTAGGCGGCTGTCATCAAACGGCAATGAACTCCAGACGGCCTTGCCTCGATCCGCTCGCTGGAAGGTGTAAATTCTGGTCGGCCGCCATCGTGGCCACGATCTACAGGAGACCGGCGAGGATGATCCTGAGACGCTGATTCAGTTTCACGCGAGTCAACAGAATTTGGAAGTTGCGCGAAGGGGAAGTGAGCGGCGGAGGGCGGGAAATTGCCAAGACCGGATTTTCCTCCGCCGCAGACGGCAGGCTGGACGGGTGTTGATGACGTTGGGCACCAGCCCGCTCGTCCACGCCAGCGGCAAAGCGACCGAGGGACGTCGCCAGCTCTGAATCTCTTGCTTCGTCGCTGTGCGCCAGGAGGGACGGGCGCATCGCCGCGCGCCGCGTCTTCATCAAAGAGCGGCACGTACGCACGCAATATTGCACTGATGCGCTGGCGGCGCTGGTCCTGGACATCGCATTTCCCGCAGTGATCGACGCGCTTGCCGCGGGAGGAGATCGAGAGCAACGGCGCAGTGGGGAGAAAAGGAGAGGCCGCAGGGAGAAGGGCGCGCGCGGGTGAGGTGCCTGGCAGGTGCGTGCAGGAGGGTGGCAGTTCGAGGAGGGGCCGCCAAGCGGGCGCGCCAAACGCAGCAAACTTCGTGGGCCCCACGGCAAGCGCTCCCGCGCACACGCGCGCCTCGCTTCGTGCCGCCCTACGCAGGTCCCCGGATCCGCGAAGTGAACAGACGTCGGCTCAGCGCTGGCTCTGCCTCCCCCCAGCACCCGACCATGGCCAGGACACAGCCGCTCCCCGCGCACCAGCCCGACCCCACCCAGATCAGCCTCACCCGCCTGCTCGATCGCCTGCAGACCGCCCTCCTCTCGCCCCATGCCGACCCGAAGCTCCGCACCTCCAGCTTCGAGCGCACCAAAGTCGGCGCTGTAGGTAATCTCGCGGTGGCCCCACGCCCCCCGTGCTGCAGTAATTGAGACGTGCCCAGAACCTTGAGTATGCCCGCTCGCTGCTGCTGCGCCTCGAGCACGACACGGCCGGCGTGAAGATCCAGTCGCGCAAGCACGCCCAGCAGGCCGACCTGCAGGCCAAGCGCGACCTGATCAAGCAGCTGAACCAGCGCCTGTACGAGCTCAACCAGCTCGACGACGACGCCGACGCCGCCGACGACGACTCCACCGACGACGACGAGGCCGCCCCTCCCAGCTACGCGCCCGCGCACCGCAACACCTCCGACGGCCTGAACGTCGAGCACAACCCGGGCAACCAGGCGCTGCAGGACGCCGCCGAGAACATCCTGCGCTCCCGCCGCCCCGGCGGGCAAGCCGATCACCCCCCTTCATCGTCGGCCAGGCCGGAAGCCAACACCGCCACCGCCACCGCGACGGGCTCGTCGCTCTTCGGGGCCTCGAGAAATGCCGCTGCCGATCCCACGCTCCAGCGGTCCGAGAAGCTCATGTCGCACAACCGCTCCGAGCAGGAGACGCTGACGGGCTCGCTGCTGGACATGGCCCGCATGCTGAAGGAGCAGACGATGCACTTTGGCAGCTCGCTCGAGGCCGAGAAGGACATTCTGGACCGCGCCGGCAAGGGCCTGGACACGAGCGCCCAGGGCATGGAGGCCGCCGGCCAGAGGATGGGCACGTTGAGGAGGATGACCGAGGGCAAGGGCTGGTGGGCCCGCGTCAAGCTGTACGGCATCATTGCCGCTTTGTGGACCGCTTGCTTCCTGGTCATGTTCGTCATGCCGAAGCTGAGGTTCTGAGCCGTATGCCGATATGCCTGGGGAGTGGAACGTAGAGATGACACTGGGGATATGCAGGCACTCCACTTGCTTGAGGAAACTTTCGGGCTTGTCAGGACTCGGTGCATGAGATGGGCCACGGTCCATGTGACAGGCGTACATAGGGAACGAAACGAGCATTTTACGATTAAAAGTAGACCTCAACAGTGGGGCCGTTTCAATTGCCTGTGGTTGGGGCGCTTCATTGCTCCTCTATCATGTCCGAATTTCCCATACTGCGGGCTTACGCGAATTGCTTCTTCGCGAATCTCGCATCTTCAATGATCGCCCGCTAGGAGGTGGAACCCGCTTCCCCTATCTGCCCCATGTATCATCTTATACTGCTTGTCTCACTTCTCGGTCTCGTATCCGGATCATTTCTCCCATCAAGCCTTCCTCCGCCCTCAAGCCTCGAACTTGGGCGTGTACTTGGCCTGCGCGGCCTCGAACGCGTCCTTCTTCGCCGTCACCTCGGTCAGGAAGGGGTGCTTGGGGTCGACCTGCTCCAGCGCGGCCTTCAGCTCCGCCGTGTCCTTGCCCAGCACCGTGTTCAGCACGACGGTGTTGGCCAGGACGTCGGCGTTCTGGGGGTCCAGCGCGAGGGCCTGCTGCAGCGCGGCCTCGGCCTCGGGGTAGCGGCCGAGGTGCAGCTCCGAGATGGCCTGGCCGACGAGCGACTGCACCGCCTGCGACGCGGGCGCCTGGGCGAGCTCCTCGAAGACGTAGAATGCTTGCTGGTACTTCTCGCCGCCCTGTGGTAGCAATTGCCGGACCGGTCAGCATTTGGCGTATCATGACGATGCTAGAAAAGGCGTCGTCTTTTTTTTTTCCCCTGCAAGACGTACCTCTCTCAGACCAACCCACGACTCTGCAATGTTGACGAGCAGGCTGTCCTGCGCCCACTTGCGCGCCTGCTGCGCCTCCTTCGCGGCCAGGTCCGCGCGGTTCTGCTGCAGGTGTATCTGGATGATCAGCGCGACCCTACAACGCGCCGCCACCCAGTCAGCCCCATCCATTCATTCTCTCTCAAGCGTGTCCGCCCCCGCCCAAAGAAAGACGGCGAACTGCAGAAGAAGTGGGGAGAAAAGAGAAAGAAAAACCTACGCATCCAACGACCCCTGATGCTTCGCCAGCAGCGCCAGCGCCTCCTCCGTCAGCCCGGCGTTCGCCAGCACGGTGCCCGCCAGCAGCTGCACGCTTAGGTTGTCGCCCGCGGACGCGGCCAGCTCCTGCGCCGCGGCCACGGCCTTGTCGTCGGCGTGGTGGCTCTTGAGCGACGCGGCGAGCGCGGCGGCCGCCTGCAGGTCGGGCACGTCCGGCGACGCGGCGGCCTCGGCGGCCACGGCGTCGTGCTCGCCCAGCGCGAGGCGCGCGCGCAGCTTGAGCACCCGCGCGGGCAGCGCGTTGGCCGTGGAGAAGCCGCTCGTGTCGAAGTCGACGACTTGCTGGTACTGGCCTTGGTGGAAGGCGTTGTGGATGTTGACGAGCTCTGTTTTGTGGGATTTTGTGTGAGCGGGGGTGCTTTTTGCGCCGCGTGGGGGCACGGCGGCGGTGTTGCGCGGAGGGTGGAGGGGAGGGTGCGCGTACCTCCTTCTGCGGAGTAGGGATCCATCTTGGGGAAGTTTTGGGTTCGGGGGGTTCGCTGCTGTGCAGGGCGGGCGCAGGTGGCGGTGGGACGGTGGCGGAGCGGTTTCGGGGTATCGATGGTGGTGCCGCAGCTGGTCGGCACGAGAGGAAGGTCGGCGGAGGGGGTTCGCGGCGGCAATTGCGTTGGGTGCTGGGGTTGCGGAGCTCGGTGGTGGTGTTGACAACTATGTGCAGATTTACGGCGGGCTTTACTGACCGTCTTGGCCGAACCTGCGCGGTCAAGGGATGCGCTTCGCCGGCCGCAAGTCTTCACCTTCACCATCGTCATGCTCTTACACTCGCCATCGCGCAAGAGTGGCCACAACCGGGGATTATTTGAAGGGCTCTCTGACTTGCGAAACCTTCCGAGTCAAAATAAGGCGGCATTGTCCGAGTCCTTGCGATTTAACAAATTTGCTATTTTTACCCTTGCAACGCGCGATCCAGCTCAGACCTGCTTCTGAAGCCGGGTCATAGATTGTTCGCCTTTCTTCTTTTCTTGTGAAGTTGGCCGTACGCAGATGATTGTTGTTCTGTTGTGAATTCGACCAGGGATGTTGGATATGCAAGTGCCAAACGAGTCGAGAGCTTCTGGAGAGCAGCTCACGTGCAATGACGAATTCAAGCCTTATCCACACCTCCTCCTACCTCGTCTTCCTGGGCATCGACCTTGATTTCGACCTCAATTCTCGATTCACCCTTCAAGACCCTCTCGACCACGACTCACTAGGAACATATCGAGCCAGTGTGTGACAAAATGGAATAATTGAACAATATCTACCATACCGCCGGGGATTCAGGTGCGATTTCCGTACATAGTGGAGCCTCTCTTACCTTCAACCCTTTCTCACTTGGCTACATGCATTCCTTCACTACCTCAAGCCAAATCTGACTACCATGGCAGCCGCAGCACTCCAGGCTGACGATGAAGGTACCACATGCCTGCCGCACCGATGGGGACTGACGAGTAAACGAGCCACCGTTTCATCGCCGCAACAATTGCGCGGTTGAAGAAGTTCTGGCCTATCTCGTGGAAAAAATCAGGCCCATTCTTGGTTCCGCTGGGGATTGGTTTGTCCGGAATCGGCTGCCCTAGAAACGGGCATATCTTCTCCCAAGTGATGCCCTCCTCCAGCCTCAGGTATAGCAACTGCTCCGGCGGGATCGTCTCCTTCACATGCTTGACATGCCCACAGTAAAGGTTCCTAGTGTATGAGTCATCCGGCTGCCCACACCAGCCAAATGTTATCTTCACGCAAAGATCCCAGAAAGGCCTGACGCGCCTCTGGTCGAACCAGCTGAGCACCTGGACCATTCTCGACTTGGTGAAAGCGAAGGCCGTGTTGTGCATCGATCTCACCCACGCGTCGGGGTCGCGGTCGGTCAGGATGAACTTGGCGTCGGGGTACGCGGCGTACAGTTCGTCGACGAACCAACAAGCGGGAACATCGCAGACCGCCTGCTACCGTCAGCCGCTGCTCCATTTTCCTCCTTGTTCTGGACTTACGTCGTATTGGCCATACCACTTGTCAAACTCTTTCCGACCGAAAGGCTTCCCGTCCACGTACTTCGCCTCGTACGCCTCCTTCAAGAGGTTCACTCCTCGCTCGCCGTCCTGCAGGGCCTCTACCACATGATATGTCCGATAACCCAGCCCATTCAGGGCCCAGTACATGCCGAGCGTGCCCGTCCTATCCACAGTCAATACTGTATCGTCAAGCGTCCGGTCGACCCAACATACCTGCACATGCCGACACAGATGACCTGCAACGGCTTGGTACGCACGCCGTTATCTCTGTCGATGTACCGAGCCATGCTTGCGATTACGGCCGCGCGATACGAAACGAATACAAGACAGAGAAAAACAATCTTGCCCCTCACCACCACTCCCGAGGCTATCGTCTTTTATACCGTCCTTCCGGCCCCCATTCCTTCCAGGACCGTAACACCCGGGCGTATCGTCCAACGCCCAGCGCATCCATCCATCGTGCAGCGCGTCTCACCTGATGCGCAAGCACCATCACGGCTTCCGTCCTTGGACAGGAAAAGATAGGTCGCCCTGATGGGCGGGGGTGGGCGTGCATGCAAGGCGTCCGGCACTGGCGCCCGGCTCAATGGCCGAGCGGGCCAGTCACGATGCGGCGCGGTGATACGGAACGCGCTGCGCAGCCCCGGTTTGTGCGTACGTCGGGTGCCACGCGGCTGCATCCTATGCCCCTTTCGAGATACTGCTTACATGCCCGTTGTACGGCGCTCACCACTTCGTGGGGACTTCTCGGAGGGCGACGCTATGTACGGATATACCACTGGCATCATAAGGCTGATGCCTGGTTGCTTCTGAAAGTGGGTGTGTGTGGAGCGATTGGAAACTATGTAATGCCTCCGCCGCCGTCGGATCAAAGTCCCCGCAGCGGCAGAGCATCGGTCTGTGCGCTCCCTGCGAGTGGGCTGCGATCTGTCAAATGACCGGTGCTGTTGCTCCTGCTAACCGAGCTGGGAGGCGCCCGTGTTATCTATCGTTTTTTTCTTTCTTTTTTTTGGGGGGTGAGTGTCGTTGCGGTTCGCCATGACGGTCTCAGGCTTGCATTGGATGAGAAGTTTTTGAGTAGTGGTTTCTCGGGTTTCCAGGGTTCCAGGTCCCTTCAGAATTCTCTACCCTTCTGCTCCACTAAGGCCACTGAACCTTGGAAGCAAGACCGAAATTATGCGTGTCCTTTTTTTCTTGCAAAAGAGAGGTTTCTTGGATAGCGTGATGCTCCACGTATAGGCCGGCTGTTATCCACCGCTTAGCTTTGCGGCCCGTCACGATCAACCATACTGCGGCTGCAAGGATCTACCATCGCCGATCGTATCTTTCCATGCATAGTAAATGCTGAGGGCTGAGACACGAGAGATCGCTGCAGGTCCTTTTAGTTGGTATCACACATCGACTCTTGTGGTGGATATGAGGACGGTGCCACTTTTTGGTCGAATGCCGTAGTCACATACACGTTATTTGATGTAATTTCAGTGTTATCCATGACAATGGTTGCACTCGCTCTAAACTACTACTAGATGGATTTGCTCCGACAACAACACCTATTTAAACGGCATTACCTATTGGCACCGATCCTTGCTTCCTCTTTAATGATGAGGGGGTTTTCTCTTGACACATTTTGGATTCACGATCTGGATTCGGTTGGGCCATGGATGACAGGTACACAAAACAAATTCCTTCAAATCAATTCAAAAACAAGTCACACGGACATGGAGAACCCTTAAAGCATCAAGTTCCTATATCACATTGTTATTTGTGTAATCGTTCTGGAAAACTGGGTGTCACTAGAGTTAAGTGGTAACACACATCGAGATGTTTCTGGAATTTGGCGGTACGGCTTAGGAGTTTGAGTACTGTTTTGCACGTATAGTGCTTATGCAAAAGCGCATTTAACAACATCGTTTGAGAATTCTTTAAGATGACCTCCCCGAAAGACATCAAAAGCAACTGTTAGATCTTTAACAAAGGCGAACTTACCCCTAAGATGGTCTAAGGCGCTACGTTAAGGAATCAATGCATACCGAAGTGGGAAACTGCGTGCGTTGGTACATGAGCAGCTGGAACTTATTGTCCATCCCGAGTAGGCTCTTACGGCGTCGCCATGCATAGGAGGATTTTCGTCACCGCCCATATATCATGCAATGATAACCAGTCCGCGCAGTCAAAGTGAATGTTGGATCCGTAACATCGTGCTTCATAGCTACAAGCCTCGTTCCAAAAGATGTATCCGTTTCCACAGAAAGAGAACTGTCCGACGTAGTGTCATTTCGTGTGCTCTCGCGAGATGATACCTCGAGCGGCGTATTAAGAAGACGGTTAGTACGTGTAGAGAGCTTCTAGGTCGGTTTTTGTAAACATATTAAATGAATCGAGTGCCAGAACAGTGTCCTTTCCATCATTGCATCCTTCGCTCTGGAGTTCCATCATCACACCCAAGCTACACGGGTGAACCATGGTTTATTCTAGGCGGCCATCTACCAAAAGGTAAAGTGCTATTGCCTGACCCGCCTAGGCAGCAAAAAGCTAAGGCTGGGCATCGATAACAAGGCCAAAAAAGAGAAATATTGAGTAGGGTGCGGTTCGAACGCACGCGGTTTCCCACTACGGTATGGATTGAGTCCTAAACGTAGCGCCTTAACCACTCGGCCACCTACCCGATTTGAAGGGTAAAAACGCAATAAAAATGACATATAGATTGTTTGAGGGGCTCTGAGGGAGTAGGGGTGAGCTCCGGGGTCAGATGGAGATTTCCCGGGAAAGAGGCAGCCCTGCGAGCCGAAAACCACAAAAATGCAGCGTAGAGGTTTTCAGAGCATAAAGAAAAGATGTGCAAGGCCATTTGCTAGTAGCAGAACTGGTTGTGGTGCTGTGCTGTTCGATGTCTGGCTGAAGCCTGGATTTTCCTCACAATCCGTGCGCCGGATCGACTGCGGGGCCGCACATGTTTCGGGCCGGTCCACGCTCGGAACTCGGTGTTTGCATATCATCTCATCTCCAATGCTCCGATGTCATGTTTTCCTGCAATACAAACTCTCAGTAATTGGCGTGACCTCAACTCCTCGTTTGGTGAAAGTGTGAATTGCTATGAGCTTGGCACGTTCAGCTTTCCCTGGGTTACTTGGAGATTTCACGTTCGTGTGCCACCGCGATTCGGAATACTAAGTCTTTACCAGAATCACAGATGGTCTTGTTTCCTTGTTTCCTTGGGTTTCCAGGCAGCGGTTCTTCTCACAAGGTCAAGAAGTATTCTACGATGAGGTCTTGAGGTAGGTAGCCTAATGCTTGTTCGCCCGATGGTAGCTGCGATGCTGTATGTACTTCCCCAAGGGTGATGAAACAGTCGTGGATACTCCACTAGTGCGCAACTGGGAGTAGACGCTGAACTTGACAAGACTGTACATCAAGTTACGAAGTATAGATGTGAAGCAAACCCAGCCTTCACGGTAATAATGCCGATTCACCAAAGATTGTAACAGAGTTGACGGGCAGAAGCGTCCAAGTGGATGTGAACGCGTAAAACATCTGTAAACAAGACATCTGGACAAGAGCCTCGGAGCAAGGGGTTCGGCTACCTTAGGCTACTGGCAATTACCGTTGTCTCTCGGGGTGGGTAGCTTTCCCGCGCTTAGCTAAGCGACGACGCACGTCACGGCTCGCTCTCGCGACCTCGAACTTTCCGACTCCTTGACAGCAGCACAAATGGCAGCCCGCGCAAACGTGCTGTTCCGGCACGCTCCCGGTCGGGCCCCTCTGCGCCTGTTCAACCACGCTCCTCTCGCCCGCCAATGGCATCCCTCGAGCCTCCTCCGCTCTCCCGCCGTCCGTCTCTCGTCCACCACCCCCGACGCCGCCTCCGAAGCCGCCTCGAAAGCCGCTGCTGAGAAAACGAAAGACGTGAAGGAAACCGTAGCTGAGACTACGAAGGAAGCGAAGGATACTGCCAAGGAAGCAAAGAAGGAGGCCGAGGATACCGCCAAGCAAGCAAAGAAAGGTGCGCGGTCTGCTGGCTCACGCTTCAAGCGCTACGCCTACGGCACCACCTTCGCTCTCCTCTCCGGCGCCGGCTACCTCTACTTCACCGATACCCGCGCCAGCGCCCACCAGTACCTGGTGCCTCCGCTGATCCGCACCATCTGGTCCGACGCCGAGGATGCCCACCACGCAGGCATAAAGGCGCTGCAGACGCTCTACCCGCTGGGCCTGCACCCGCGCGAGCGCGGCGACCCCGACGGCGCCGGCGACCTGCGCATCACCGTCTTCGGCCAGTCGCTGGACAACCCCATCGGCATCTCGGCCGGCCTGGACAAGAACGCGTGGATCCCCGACCCCCTCTTCGCCCTGGGCCCGGCAATCGTCGAGGTCGGCGGCATCACGCCCAAGCCGCAGTCGGGCAACCCGCGACCGCGCGTCTTCCGCGTCACGTCGCAGGACGGCCTGATCAACCGCTGCGGCCTCAACTCCGAGGGCGCCGACAACGTCGCCGCCCGCCTGCGCCAGCGCGTCCGCGAGTTCGCATACCAGATGGGCTTCGGCCTCGGCCCGGACGCCGAGCAGGCCGTGCTGGACGGCGCTGCGGGTGTGCCGCCCGGCAGTTTGGCGGCTGGCCGGCTGATGTGTGTTCAGGTGCGCTCTGCCCTGCCTGCGGGAGTGGACGAGTGAGGGACGAAGAAAAAGCTGACATGGCGCCACCGTCTACAGGTAGCGAAGAACAAGAACACGCCCGACGCCGACATCGAGGCCGTCAAGGACGACTACGTCTACTGCGTCGACCGCCTCGCCAAGTACGCCGACGTCATTGTCGTCAATGTCTCGAGCCCCAACACGCCCGGCCTGCGCTCGCTGCAACGTGTCGAGCCGCTCACCCGCATCCTGACGGGCGTCGTCGCCGCCGCGAAGGCCGCGGACCGCAAGTCCAAGCCCCGCGTCATGGTCAAGGTGTCGCCGGACGAGGACACGAAGGAGCAGATGTCGGGTATCTGCGATGCTGTCTGGGAGAGCGGCGTCGATGGCGTCATTGTCGGCAACACTACCAAGAGCAGGCCCGCGCCTTTGCCCAGAGGTTACATCATGCCGGCGCACGAGCAGGAGACGCTCCTTGAGACGGGCGGCTACTCTGGGCCGCAGCTGTTCGACAAGACGCTGGGAATGGTGGCGAAGTACAGGAAGATGCTGGACCAGGGCCCTCGGATTGCGCCCAAAGAGGAGAAGCCCGAGACCAAGGCGATCGCAGGTGCTAGCACGGGCGAGTCCCCAGAGACGTCCATCGTCGAGAAGATCGAGGCTGGGGCAAGAGACGCCGCCTCGGAGGCTTCCTCGGCCTTCTCAGAGGTCAAGGTCGCCGACCCGACCGAGAACGTCACCACCAGCCCCGACGACTTGACCGACCTTGCGCCGGTCGTGCGGGCCCCGACTCCCTCGGCCGTGGAGGAAGTGGCCGGTGATAGGTCGCCGTATTCGCACACGCCGAAGGAGATCTGGGCCACGGGCGGCGTGACGAACGGCCAGCAAGCGCTGCAGCTCCTGAATGCGGGTGCCAGCGTTGCCATGATCTACACTACCATGGTGTTCAATGGCAGCGGTGCGGTGACTAAGATCAAGAACCAGATGAGGGCGGCGATTAAAAAGGAATAGGCTTCGGGGGGAAAATGCCTGGGAGAACTGTAGAAATATCAAGAATCGTCCTTGGAAGTGTACCACTATCTTTTGCTTAATATTGGTCCTTTTGCCGCGGCTGAACACAAACGCCCAAGCTAGCGCGGAAACACGGAAATCCTTCGACAATCTCCGAGTCTAGCGCGTGATGGTCTCAGAGGATTGAATGCCTCCTGATGCCCTCTTTCTGAACATCTCGCTTTTCACGAACGATGACTGAAGACTCTATCTACTAATCACGGCTCTTCCGCTCCACTCACCTCCAACAATGGCGATCCTCCACAGCGCCTTCGGCGTCATACTCCTCGCCGCCACATCGGGCTCTGTGCTAGCAAGCGCCCAAAGCACGACAACCTACCCGACCACCAGCACCAGCTGGGCCCTCCTCGACAACACCGACCTCTTCCCCAAACAAACAACACCTGCCGCCGCCGCCACCGCCGCATCATCATCATCATCCACCACCACGCCCACGCCCACCCCCACCACCTCCAGCGACAGCTTCCAAATCACGCCGCCCATCCCCTGCCCCGGCCTCTACTACACCTACGGCGGCATCTGCTGCGCCGGCTCCTCACTACTCGACTGCGACTACACCGCCCTGCACGCGGGCACGCAGGCGCCCTCGTCGTGCTGCCCGCCGGGGCAATTCGTCTGGGCGCTGCCGCTCGCCGCCGACGCCATCGCGCGCGCCGCCGCGCGCGGCGACTACAGCGGCTGTCCCGGGAACATGCGCAACGGCGTTTGCTGCTCCGGCGGCGTCATCTATCGGGATGGTGATGATGGCGCCGAGGTGTGTGGGTTGGGGGAGGTCGTGTGGGTCGAGACGACGGGGGTGGGGGGCGTGGTCGGGACGAGTACGGTGGCCGAGGTGGGGACGACGACGGCGGCGGCGGGGAGTGGTGGGGTGGATGGTTGGGGGATGGCGACGCCGGCGGGTGCGACGGCGACGGTGACGGTGACGGGTGGTGGTGCGTCGTTGGGTGGCGGCTGGGCGGTGGCAGACGGACGGGTGTGGTGGGGGGCGATGGCGTTGGGAGTGCTGGGACGGTGGTAGGAAAGCATGGGTAAGGTGACTAAGCCGATTTTAATCAGCCGCCGAGCGACGGCTAGTGAGCGTAAATGTCTTGGTGTTGGCGGGGGAGACGGACATAATATCTTGTGGTTTGCACTCATCCGTGTTAACTCCGTCTCGTGCAGGTGCTAATTCCCCACCACCACCTCTATCTCCGGGGCATCGTGCCGCAAGGCCAACGGCTTTTACTGGCGCCAGTCCAACCGCAATGCTGCTTCGAGGAGTAGACTGTACTCTGGGTGTGCCAAGCTTGCGGTTTTCTTGTTTCTGGTGTGCAACTCCGTCCTAACTCCTTCGTACCTGTCTATTTAAACCATCTGCACGTTGCTCCTTCCTCAACTGCAATCACCACCATCTAGTTTCCACCGGCTACACCAGCCTTACACACCGCACCCTCTCCGAGCACCCAACACCCCCGAACATCAATCGACCGACCTACCCACCTACCTTCTTCACTCGCCCTACCACACCACACCTCAACACACACCAACAGAAAAGAAACAAAAGCCCACCTACCTACCTCCCTCCCACAATGGCCTCCCCACCACCACCGTCATACGACTCCCACACCACCGCCACCGCCGCCGCCTCCTCCCTCTCCGCCTCGATCCGCAACAAGACGATCCTAATCACGGGCGTGACGCCCAACAGCCTAGGCGCGCACCTGGCCACCACGCTCGCCTCGCACGCGCCGCGGCTCCTCATCCTCGCCTCGCGCACGCAGTCGGCCATCGACGCCACCGCCGCGGCCATCCACACCGCCGCCGCCGCCGTCGCCGTGCGCGGCGTCGTCGTCGACCTCGCGTCGCTCGCGTCGGCGCGGCGCGCGGGGGACGCGGTCGCGGCGCTGCAGAGCGAAGAGGGGTTCGTTGTTGATGTGCTGGTGCTGAATGCGGGCGTCATGGCGTGCGCGTACGGGATGACGGCGGACGGGTTCGAGAGGCAGTTCGGCACGAATCATCTGGGGCATTTTGTGTTTGCGAACCGCGTCATCCCGGGGATGATGGCGGGGGAGGAGAGGAGGAGGCCGCGGGTCGTGGTTGTGAGTAGCGAGGGGCATCAGCTCGGGCCGGTGCGGTGGGCGGATCCGGGGTTTGGGGAGGGCGAGGCGTATGATAAGTGGAGGGCGTATGGGCAGGCGAAGACGGCGAATTGTCTGTATGCGTGGGCGTTGGCGGAGCGGTTGGGGGGGAGGGGGTTGCTGGCGTTTAGTTTGCATCCCGGCGCGATTGCGACGAATTTGGGGAGGCATGTGGATATTGAGGGGGATGATTGGGTGCAGTTGAGTGGGTTTTCTTCTCTCTTCTTTGTTGGTTGGCTGGATTGGGCGTTTCTTTGCTGACCCGGTGGCTGTAGTGAGTGTGTTTGCGAGCAACGGCAATCCGCAGGGCTTCAAGGAGTACTGGGAGAAGAACCCGTTCAAGACGCTGGATGAGGGGACGTCGACGCATGTTGTTGCGGCATTTGCGGATTGGATTGAGAGTAAGTTTTTTTGGTCGGTATGGACACTTTGGATGACACTGACAAGATGTTTGTTGCAGAGGATAACGGCAAGTTCCTAAGAGACGCCCAGATCTCGAGCTTCGATATGGTCGCCCCCTGGGCGAGAAACTCGTATGACGCAGAACGGTTGTGGAAGATGAGTGAGGACATGGTCGGCGAGAAATTCGACTTCTGAGTTGCCTGGTGTGCATCGGAAGTGGAAGAGAGAGGGGATATTGAAATGGTGTTGTCGGGACGAAGTCACATGATTAATCAGAAGCGGTTTTTATCTTTAGTGCTTCCCTTAAAACTCTCCATCGATATTTCTCCCATCTGCATGGTCAAAGGGTTTAGCGTTATCCTTGTTGATCTATGGGTCGGGTTGCTGGACCCACGTCGAGAAACAATCTGCGTAACCAAGTAACCCAGAGCGGAGGCTCAAGCTCAACCGGGACCGATGGAAGGATGAGAAGGAGAACATGTCAAGGAGGAGAAACTCAGGGAGAATGCCAAGAAGCGGAAATACAGGAAAGAGGTGGAGGGCCTGGTCGTAGAAATGAGGGAGAATGGAGTTTCAGACCAAGATGAAGAAGAAGAACTTGGCGGAACGTAAGGCCTTAAAAAAGGCAGCAAGTAAGCTCTGACGGGCGTCTACGGCGGAGATGGGGGAAGCTCAGCCGAGAAAATATGCCCACGTATGATTGGGGACGAGAATCAGGGCCGGGTCATGGAGCTGACCTGGGGAGGCTCGTGGTCTCAACTGTGACGTAGACAAACACATGGTCGACAAGTTCTGGTCAATGGCTCGCCCAGCGAGAGCAAGGTCTGAAAGTGAGACAAGAAATCAACCATGTCAGACGCGGTGATACCGATGGCCAAGCCTGGTCATCCTCATTTGGCTTCAAGCTTGTTATGCATGAGATTGCTTGTAGCTCCTGATCAGAGCCAAGGGAATGCCCAGGACAGTGCACAGCCCACTGAAGACGAAGCATTGGAAGCAGAGGTTACTGAGATCACCAGGGGCAATGCCTTACCTAAGCTTCCAACTGAGCTTACCAAGCCCTTCTCTGATGAAGTCAGGCTAAGCATGAAATCAGCCAAGTGGTTCCGCTTTTACCAGGTAACCATCGGAACGGAGAGCTTCTCGGTTGGGAGCAACAAAATGCTCATCACGTCGGGCCTGCTGTCAGACATATTGTCTGATCAATACAAGACCCTGGGAGCTGTCACTCGGGAAGTCTTCCTTTCGGTCCGTGGCTACGAACAGGAAACTTGGCTCGTACACAAACGTCAACGGGGCAAGGGCCATAGGCTTCCTCGTTCGCGACATTGCAAACCCTCGTCGAATCCACAACGATACCGACCTCGAAATTGTTGTCCTCACGATGTTCCACGGCGACATTGAAACAATCAAGAGAGCGATCACACAAACGAGCACTCGGCACGTCCATGTCGCCCACGTCGCAGGTTTCGAAGGTTGTGGATCCGCCGTCGCAGGAGAAAGGAGAAGAAAAAGAAGAGCCACAACCCAGGACCGAAAACCCTCTTCCCGAGAAAAAAAAAGACATCAAGGCGTTTGCCACTGGATACGACATGAGCGAAAGGCTAGATTTCCTGACGGACGAGCGCTGAGTTCAAGCCGTGGAGCCAAGCTTTGTACTGCTTGGCAAACAAGCTCGTCATAGACGACAAAGGATGGGCGAACCGGAAAGCTCAGCAGCCGAACATGCCCATCGGACGCATGAACCTGCCTGACGAGAATGACAAGGAGCATGATCAGGATGAAGAGAGGTAGCTTGGTCCCCATTCGTGACTTTTTCGCTTATTGGTGGGTTTATGCGCAACCCTATAAATAGAAACTGCAGGTACTCATCGAAAGCAATATTCGTGTCCGATGGCTTTCAATTCGCGCGAGGAATCGATTTCGCAGTAAGGAACAAAACAATTGGCCCTTCTGTTTTAGTGGAATCGAATATTCGGACATACATGCGAGTCTTGAACGCAGACAATCGGGTCCAAACATTACATTCACCTGCCCATTTAGGGAGTGTGTAACGTTTGAGATCGAGCTCAGGAGGCTCGGATCCCGTGTCACCCCCTGTGACTGTGGGTCAATATCCGGACAGGATGCCCCGCAGTCCGGGGATGCCGTTGCGGGGTAATCTCCACGCGGCCACGACACCGGAACTTCCTATGACATGCCGACAGTAACTTTCCGCCAATCACCTGTGAGTTTCATGTTTCCATTGCATTGGTTGCGCGCGGTATTTTTGGGTTGATTGCAAAGGATTGCAGAAACCATGGCCAAGCCTTCGCCAACACAGCAACACCACGGCCTTGTCTGTTGGTTCAGACTCTCATGCCCATCATCCTACCCTGAGCTTCCGCGATGCTTGCTCCACATCTCTGGTTCTTCGTGCTGGCTACTGCAGGGGTTCAAGCTGCACCATCCCGGTCGAACCCCTGGAACCAGTCAATCACTTTCAAAGGCAAGGAGATCAAGAATCTGCTTGCGTTTGGAGACTCGTATACCTATGTCCAAGGGACACAGGGACACTGGAACTACAGCTTCATCTCGGATGCGTTCAATTACACGTTCGCTCCCGAACAACTGCTCTCGAGCGAGATTGTGAAGAACACGACAAGCTCCGGAGGGCCGAATTGGGTCGAGTACTTGACGGGCTGCTACGAGGGCCTTCCAGCTAACTGCCCGGAAACGAAGCTCTGGGATTTCGCATTCGCAGGTGCCGACATCAGCGCAGAGTAGTGAGTACATCTGCAAAAAGACTTACCCGGCGAATCCTTGGACTGATCCAGGCCAGCCTCCCTCTGCACCACAACTACACGGTAGATCTGGATGACCAGGTCAAGCAGTGGGATCTATATGCGCGCGAGACCCTAGACCTTGAGCCAGCGGATACGCTCGTTGCGTTCTGGATTGGGTCTGTCTGCACACCTCTACCCCTGAACAGAATCGATCGGCTGATGCAGAGACAACGCAGCATCAATGACATCAACGACAGCGCCAAATTCACCAACGTGAGCTTTCCAGCGTGGTATGAGACGCTAGTCAAGAAATGGTTCGATTCTGTCGTGCGTCGTCCCCCGTGGCCAAAGAAGACCGGCACGATATCGGAGGGCTGAATCGGTATCCCGGCGGAATCCGAGTGCTGACTTGATGCACTGCAGGAGCTCGTATACAGCAGAGGATACAGGAAATTCGTCTTTGTAGTTCCGCCCTTGGCACTATGTTATACATGACGCTAATACGGCCAAGATGCTCCCGCCACCGCTCGACAAGACGGCATCGAACCTGGTCAGTACTAACCCGCTCCCGAATTCCACAATGCTGGGCCAGTGGAACTCGGCGGTTCGATCGCGAGTGTCCTACTTTCAGGCCAGACATAATGGCTCGAGCTCCTTCGTGTTCGACACCTATTCATTCTTGAATGACGTACTGGCCGAACCCGCTCGCTACAACATACAAAACACTACGAGGTAAGTAATTCGCCAGTCAGAGTCGCAAACGGTGCTGAAGAATTCCGTGTCAAGTTACTGCAAGTCCTACGCGCAGTCGGACATTCTGTGGAATTATGCGGCGTATGGATGCCAGCCCATATCAGAGTATTTCTGGCTCAGTAAGTGACGCGCGGAATATTGCAAAGGAAATGTAAGGACCTGTGCTAATCAACAAACAGACTCAGGGCACATCACGTTTACCGTGCACGAAATCATCGCCAAAGAGCTCCTGAAGCAGCTGGCGTGAGCCCTGGCGGATCAGGAAGGCTGTCGACCGTTTTTTTCGCCGCAGCACGAACCAGCCCTACAGCTCTAGAGACAGCAGTGGGGACGTGTCAGGCAGATTGTACTAAAAACTCGGGAAGGCAGTTCTGCGACTGGGATCAATTCTTGGCGTTTCATCAAGTGGGTCTGACGAGGCATGCCACGAATGCTTTTCTCGAAACATGGATCTTGCCGGCGGGCATGTAGCCGCAGGAAACGTCACTTGCTGGCTCGTTGGGCGATGGGTAAAGGTACCGTGGTGAGGGGATGCTATCTGCAGTCTCTAAGCTGCGAGTAGAAGCGTCCTCTCCAAGATACAGCTAGCTATATTTATCGACAGTGCCTCCTTGCCGGCCCCGAAGTGGGTCCGTTTGCTAGCGCAACACGCAATAGGGGATTGGAGGCTCTCGCCAGATCGTTCATCCAAGATCGCACTCCACGTCGAAGTCGACATCAACGCTGACCTGCCCATCTGTGCCGCAACAACGGGCGGACTGGGCTCGCAGCTCACTCCCTGCATCCCAGGGCAACCCAGGCTCCGATCTAGCCGGCGCCGGTCCCACGGTGCATCCATCCCAGCACGGGAAAGACAGGTCCATCTACCGAGACCACGCACGCGAACTGCAATCCCGAGGCGGGACAGCCACGCCGGCAATCCTCTCAGAGCGCGGAATCAGATTTCTCCGCCCAACCAGGCGCCCCGTAGTGCTCGCTTGCACGCACTGGCACGCTGGTTGCGCCTTAATCCCACCAGCCAAGAAACGCCAAGCCGTATGTTAGATTCGCTCCGTGGCTCCCGGCTCCTGATGCTTGCACGCCCGGCCATCTTGGCGGAGTGGGAAAGGTCCCGCGTCCTTCCATGACCTGCATGCAGACATACGCCGCCCCGCCAGGGGACCGTTGGAAGAAAAGAACAATGCGCCGCCTCCCGCCCTAGCTGCAATATTATAAGGGCCTCGCCGGCTGTTGCTTCGTTTCGTTTTGCTGGTTCAGCGGTGCCGATTCACTTCACTCTTTCCCCCTCATTCTTTTGATATTCACTATGAAGTTCTCCTCCGTCGCCGCCATTGCGGCCCTCTCGACCGCGGCGTCCGCCGCCGAGCAACAGTACTCGACGTGGATGATCGACTCGTTCATCCTCAAGAACGTCGAGCCGGACAACCACTACACCAACGGCGTGCTGTACCGGGCGGCCGACCTGGCGTACAAGGCGTACGGCAACGAGACCTACTACACCTGGGTCAAGGACCAAGTCGACGCCGTCGTCAGCGACAACGGCACCATCGCGGGGTGGCCCGCGGACAAGGACTCGCTGGACGACATCCTCATCGGGCGCGCGCTGCTCGAGCTGTACGGCCAGACCAACGAGACCAAGTACAAGACGGCGGCCGACAACCTGCGCCACTCGCTCGACACGCAGCTGCGCACGCCCGCGGGCGGCTTCTGGCACCGCGTGCCGACGTACCCCAACCAGATGTGGCTCGACGGCATCTACATGGCCGACGTCTTCTACGCGCAGTGGACGTCGCTCTTCGAGCCGACCAACACAACGGCGTGGGACGACATCCTGCTGCAGTTCCAGCTGGTCGAGCAGCACCTGCGCAACGACACCAGCAAGCTGCTGTACCACGGCTACGACGAGCTCAAGGCGGCCGTGTGGGCGGACCCGGTCACGGGCGCCAGCCCGCACGTGTGGGACCGCGCGCTGGGCTGGTACGTCATGGCGCTGCTGGACGTGCTCGACTACTTCCCGCAGGACCACGCGGGCTTCGCGCAGCTGAAGGAGTGGTACGTCGCGTGCGCCGACGGCGTCGTCGCCGCGCAGGACGCCGCGTCCGGCGGCTGGTGGCTGGTCATGGACGAGCCCTACCCCGGCGCCCCCGGCAACTACATCGAGTCGTCCGGCACCGCCATGTTCACCTACGGCCTGCTCAAGGGCCTGCGCATGGGCTACGTCCAGGGCGACAAGTACAGCGCCCCCGCCCTCAAGGCCTACGACCTCATGACCACCGAGTACGCCGTTGCGAACGCGACCGGCGGCATGCTGAACTGGGAGGGCACCGTCGAGGTCGGCAGCTTGAGCGGCAACGCTTCTTACGAGGTGGGTCTCTCTTCCCTTTTTCCTTATCCGAACTTCTTCACCGCCATGTTTGTGGATGGGCTTGTTTTTTTTTCGTTGCTGACTTGTTGCTTCTTTCGGACAGTACTACATCGGCGTCCCGATCGCGGAGAACGACCTCAAGGGCGTCGGCCCCTTCATCTACGCCAGTCTGGAGTACGAGGCCTACACCGCCTGAAGGAAGAGCGACGTGCCGGCACACGGATGGTATATACCGCGCGTTTTCGATCTTCATTGTCCATAATTTATTCCCCCCCGTCGCGAATGAAACACGAAGGATTTGCCAATGACCACCACCGCCACCAACCCAGTCGGGTTTGCCGTGCTGCTGCTGCCGCTGCCGCCGCTGCTGCTGCTGCCGCTGCTGATGCTGATGCGCGTGACATGCCTTGTCCCCATGACCAATCAAGTTCTTACCCCAGCCGCGTCAGCTAGAAGCTGCAGCTTACCCAGACGGTAGAAATGGCCATATCCGTTTAGGCGCCCCGGTTTATCGCGTCACATGGCCCCATCCAATCAGCCGCCGTGGCGCGCTCTCTCTATAGCCGCTCGACGACGCCGTTCACTGATGACTGCCTGCAGCCTGTTGCCGATTGGGAAATGTTCCCATCAAACTTTCTCGCTACCTTCCCGGGGGGAAAACGTTGAGGGGAAAAAAAAAGGAAAATCGTGTCGTGGAATTAGGGATTACAGGAGTTCGTTTACTCGAGATTCAAGCAGCAAAGCGGGCGTTGCGCAAGGTTGCATAGCGTCATATCCCCGGGTATACTGAACAAAAGACAAAAAAAAAAAAAAAAACTCCGTCACCACTCTAAGAAATTCAGAACCATTCGCCGTCGTCCAGATTCGTAAAGCCCAAGTGAAAGGAAAAAGTAAGAAAACAGAAAGCCCGAGACAAGCCCCGAAACGAGGTATACTCAGGAAAAAAGGAAAAGAACAAGACAAGAAGGGGGGAGAGACACCGAACACCAGAGAGAGTAAAAAGGAAAAAGAAAAAGAAAAATCGTCACACATAACCTCATCCGTCCATCCATCCACCCATCCGCCCATCATCCCTCCCCACCTCCTCCCCACACCTCTCTCTCCACCTCCCAGCCGTCAAAAAACAGAAAAAAACGAAAAAGGTAAAAAAAAAAACCAAAAAAAAACCTACAACCACCTCTCCAACCCCCCATACGGCGGAAACCCCCTCCCCCTCCTCTGCCCCGAATCATCCGCCCACCTCACCCCCCTACTCCCCCCCCTCCTCATCCCCGCCACCGGCGCGCTCGGCCTACTCCCACCACCTCCCCCCTCCTGAAACGCCTGCCTCCGCACGCTCTCCAGCGCCCGACTCGTCGCCGCGCGCACCGCGAACGCCGTGCCGTCGCCGTCCCCTCCACCACCACCACCAGCAGCAGCAGTAGCAGTAGTATGATACTGCTGCGGATACGCGTAGCCCTGCGTGCCGACGTCGATGATCGGCGCGTCCGCCTGCTGTCGACGGGTGGACCTGCGCGCGGCGGTGTTGGGGCGGGCGGAGCGGTGGTTGTGGTTGTGGTGGCGGTGTTGGCCTTGTTGTTGGCCCTGTTGTTGGCCCTGCGTCGAGTATACTGGACCTGTGCCGTAGGCGAATAATCCGCCGCCGACGCCGACGCCGACGCCGGCTGTTGTCTGCGCTCGGGAGGAGGACGGGGGCTCGCCGGCGGCGGCGGCGGCGGCGGCGGATGAGCGCGTGTTGTAGCGATGCCTTTGTGTCGTGTAAGACGGAGCGCCTCGTTGTTGTTGCGGTTGGTGTCCATGGTGGTGATGCGCGGCCCGGTGCGCGTGGCCGGGGTGGTGCAGCGCGCATGAGGCGCAGGGCGCTGGGTCGGGGTGCGGTTTGGGGGGCCCGCGCTGCTTGCCGCGGCCGCGGAGCTTGGAGCGTTGTTCGGCGGCGCTGGTGCCGGTGCCGGTGCCGGTGCCGCCGTGGTGGTTGTGGTGGGTGCGGGATGAGGATGGAGGGTAGGTCGTGGAGGAGGAGGGGTAGTAGGTCGTGGACTTGCTTGTTCGGGGGCGTTTGTTGGAGGAGGTGGTGGGAGGAGGCGGGTTACCGCCGCCGCCGGTCCACCATGATGAGCTGGTGGTGTTGTAGTGGTTGGTGCTGCTGGACGATGGTCCGGCGAGGCGGACGCGTTTGTTGTTGGATGTGGTGATGGCGTGGGGAGCGCTGCCGCCGTAGAGGGATGAGGTGGCGGCGGCGGCTCGGGACGACGACGACGCTGGCGGCACCAGGAGCGGTGTGCTTTCGGCGGCGGCGGCAGCGGCGGCCATGGCGCCGCCCGAAGGGTAGGGTGCCGGGCGGCGACGCGGCGCGGACGTGTTGGCTTTGGCTTTTGCCTTGGCCTTTGCCTTTTTCTTCTTGGAGTTGGACGAGGCGGGGGCGGCGGGCCAGAACCAGCAGCATACCATTGTGGTGGTGGTGCTTGGTGCTTCCTCGACGAAGCAATGCTCAGTGAAGGTTATGACGATGGGGGTGAATGGCGGTGTGGATGGGATGCGTGACGGTGAGAGGGCCGCGTTTAGGCCTTGGTGTGGAAGTGTTTCTTGGAGTGCAGCGGAAGGCAGTGCCTGTCCTGGGTGTGCTGGTGCTGGTGCTCTCCCTCTTCTTCTTCAGGTTGCTCAGGGGATGACGGAGGATCGGACTGTGGCCCAGCCTCCTCGTGACCTGGTTGCTGAGGAGTGGGAGGCTTTCTTTTCTGGAGGCGATGACGTGGGGAAGGTAGGCAACTCTTCGGCTGAGCCTCGTCTTCTGCCTTGTCTTCTTGCTTCTTCTCCTTCTTCCCCGAGCCGAAAAGAGCGCAGCGCCGGTTGGGCTGCGGCTCCTCCTCTCCCTCTTGCGGTTGCTGTTTCTTGACGTTGGGGCAGCAGCAGTAGTAGACGCAGGGCGATACACACTCCCAGACGAGCACAGCGGTCTTTATAATCCTGAGAAGCTCAGCAAGAGGTATCATTTCGGCTGGACGACTTGGACCAGAGGAGGAAAGAGAGAGAGAGAGAGAAAGGCCTTACAAACAGAGTAGAGAGGCTTGAATGTAGGACAAGGACGAAGTGAAGAAAAATCCAAAACTTCCCAAGGCCCGGAAAATAGCAGAAGCTCCTCTTCAACTGCCCAGACACACGCCTCTTTCCGCACCGGACCACGCGTCGAGCAGGAGCACACGCTTGAAGTCGAAGCGTGTTCGCATCTGACCAGCGGGGAATGACCACCTCTTTTCTCTGGTCGCGCACGGCTTTGATATCCTGCTTTTCTCGGCGCCCTCCAAGCCCCTTTGGCACACGAGAAGAATCGGCACGCCGGCACGCCTTATGAGCATACCACGGGCATGCGCGGGTGCGCCTACCTCAGCGAGCACTCGGGCAAAACAGGGAGAGCGAGAGGAAGGGAAAATAGGAGGCGAGAAAAATGACAAATTACAGAAGGGAAAAAGAGAGCAACTGGCGGGCGAATGACAGCGATCTGCGGGGAGTGCTGCTGCTGCTCACTGCAGCATGGGGGCGAAGGAGGCGGGCACCAGTTTCGGAATGACCATTTTGCATGACACGACCAACTGGGGCGCGGGTTGCAGGCGGGGCCCGCGCGAACGTGATTATAACAGAGCGCGGTGAGCAGGCAAAAGATGGAGACGAGGTCCAGACTTGCAAAAAAGCAACACGGGGCCCGCACCAGGGAGGAGACCAGAGAAACGGGTGGGTACGATGACTGATTTTTGAGGCGGGCATCTCGTGCGCAGCGCCGGCTGAGAAGGACGAGATGGTGGTGATCCCGGTCGTGGTGGGCCGCTTTTGGTCCCATGTGATGGTGCTCGTGACCACCCTTTACGCAGTCCCGCCCTCCCGCCTGGCGCCCACCCACCACCGTTCCTGCAAGGCGCTGCGTCATACCGACCGCACCAGAAGCAGGAACCCGCAGGACGAGCGCCCGTCGAGCGAGCGTCTGGACCTGTCGTTCGGAGCAAACCGCCAGAAGCGAACGCGCACGCCTCTCACTGGGGGCCAGCTTGGGGCGGGCGGTGGCTGGCTGCTGCGGACCGCCCCCGCCGGCTGTCCACTCCGCCGGGCCTGCCCTCGCTGCATGGTCAAACACGGGCCTGCTGCTGCACTGCAGCCGATAAGCGCGGAGGGACGTCCGAATGCGGGAACAAGGTGAAAATTCACACTACGTACTTACAAAAGGCGACATGGTATCTAGCTCTCTGCTCTATCTGTGAAGGTGATGATGATTCCGGTCATGCTGCGCAGTGCGCCACCCAAGCGCCGGACTCCGTACAAGGAACATGCTGACATCCAACTCCGTCTCGTCATCTCCTGAGCTCATGCCCAGAGCCCGCTCCCTCGCCGCACCGGGCTGCTGTTTCCCGCCGACGACGTCGCCGCGCTGTACCCCGAATCCTTGCCCGGGTCGTCGTCGTCGATGTCGATGTCGAACTTCTCCTCGCCCGCGCCGCCCTTCTCGTCGGCCCCGTCCCACGCCTTCTGCTGCGCGCCGCGCGTGTTCCAGCGGAGCGTCCTGCCGAGGCTGTCGAACCACTCGGTCGGCCGGCTCAGCACCGTGGGGAACGGGTATTGCGACGCCGCGATCGTGACGTGATCGCCCTGGCGCAGCTCCACACGGCCCTTGCCGTCGAAGGCGCAGTAGGCGGTCGCGCGGCTATTGCGCGGAACCGCGACGCGGAGCAGCATGCTGTCATTGAGCAGCATCGGACGGAACGAGAGCGTATGCGGGCAGATCGGCGTCAGGAGGATGGCAGGGATGTCCGGATGCACCAGCGAGCCGCCTGCCGAAAGCGAGTAGGCCGTGCTTCCCGTGGGAGTGGAGAAGATGCAGCCGTCGGCTTGCACAATCGTAAGTAGCTCGTTCTCGCCGTACAGCTCGAGGTTTGACACGTAGGGGCTAGGGCCGCGGTCGATGACCAGCTCGTTGAGCACTTCGTACTGCTCGGCCTCCAGGTGCGCCGGCGACTCGGGATCCGACGCATCGTGGTTGGGGTTCGCGCGGTAGACGGTGCAGGTGAAACGCATGCGCAGGTTGACGCGCATGCCTGCATCGCCCATGACGCGCGACAGCTGTTCCTTGTAGCTGTCGAACTCGAAGTTCGTCAGGAAGCCGAGGCTCCCAAGGCTGAAGGACAGGATCGGCGGCACGATGCGCTGGAACAGCCAGCTTGTGTACAGCACCGTTCCGTCGCCGCCCAGCGTCAGCACCAGGTCGAACTTCTCGGGCGTTGCGAGACAGAGCTCCGGGGTCCAGTAGCGCAGCATGCTGCTGAAACGCTCGTCCTTGCGCAGCAGGCCGGCGGCGTCGAATCGTCTCGAGTTGCGCAGCTTGTGGTCGACGTAGACGTTGACGCCCACGTCGCGGCCGTGGCGCGGCGTGGTGAGCAGCCAGTCGGCCAGCTCATGCGTCAGGTCGACGAGCTGGTTGTCGCGGGCCTTGGTGACAATCATGACGTTCTTGACGGCAATCTTGACGGGGCGGCGCTGCAGCTGCTTGGACACCTCGCGCACGCCCGTGGCCGTCTGCAGGAGACGCGAGTGCGACATGCCGTCGTCCTCGTGGATTTCTTCCAGCACCCTGTCGATGTTGACGGCAGCATCAAATTTCTTGTGGAAGAAGCACGGCGAGGCCAGGGCGGAGATCCTGCTGGCAGCCAGGCTCTCGGGGTTAAGTGTGAGGTCTGCAATGCCGTTCGATAAGCGCTTCCGCGACAGGCCGGGGCGGGTCTGTGGTGGGTCCTGCTGCTGCTGCTGCTCGCGGTCGCGGTCGCGGTTGTTTTGCAGCAGGCCGTTGATGGACGAGGCAATGGACATGTTGGAGGTCGGCGGCGGGCGCGAGGCAAGAGCCTTCATGATGGTTTGTCGCGGAACCGAGTCAATGGACACTGCGTTCTTGCGATGTCGGCGCTCGCGGAACGACTTGTGGGGCGGGTGGGCGAGTTGAGGCGGAGGGCACGAGGGCGCGGCGTGCTGGATGGCGACGGGCGTGCTGCTACGCTCGTCGTCGTCGTCTTCGATAAAGACGGAGGCCTTGGGGGTTTGTCCGCTTACATCCAGCGGCGGAGATAGTGGAGAGGTCTCAGGGTGGGTAGCGCAATTAAGGCTATCTCCGGCGCAGTCAAAAGTCGGGTCGGGCTTGGGCTGGTGGCAGGCGGGTGTTGAGGAGCTCCTCAGCCGGGCGGTGGGCGGGACGGGCTGGGGCGAGGCGATCTCGGGCGAGCCATGGTGATCGGGGCGGGCGAGGGCATTGTCGATGGTTAAAGAGCTGGGCGTCGGCGTGGAAGGCGGGAGCTGGATTCTACGGGCGTCCAGTGCGGAGCCGGGGTTTGTGTCGGGCGCGGCGGCCATGATTACGGATTATGCGCTGTTGCCGAGTGCCGTGTCGCTTCGCGTTCCCCCACTGGCCGAGTCGATTCGCGCCCGCTGTGACGGGACGGGGTGCAGACGTGCCTGACGCCGTGCAGCGACGTGTAGATGTGCGTGACGCAGGGCGATGCGCAGCGATGCAGGTGCGGCACAGCTGAGATCCAGTCCCAGGTGTAGGCGGGGTGTGACGGGCGCAAAGGATGAGGGCGGCGGTGGAAAAAGAGGCCAGCTCAGGTTCCGAACGAGTGCAAAAGAAGCGAAGAACAATAGGAACGGCGAAGAGAAGGGAGCGAAGGGTGTGGCGGCGAACAACGGGCGCAGGGCCGCGCCTCTTAACTCGCCGCGCTCTACAACAAATGACCCAGTGGGCCGACGGGGTTCAGCGATTGCCTATTCCTGCTGTGTGAGAAGGCTCAACGGAGGGCCTTTGACACCGGGGCTGCCTCAGCGCCGGCACACCCCAGCCGACGCTCGCTGCAGCCCCGGCCAGCCCGCCCAAGCTTCGGCCAAGCTTCTGCGGGACGGGCTACATTGTCGGAAGTGAGCTATTCGGGGCACGCGAGATCAAATGAACACGAAAAGGGCGGTGTTGCGTCCCATGGGCTCCGCCGTGCAATACAGAAAAGCCGAGGCGTGCACTACGCGAGCCAGCCCCTCATTCCCGCCCTCTCTCTTCAGGGGCGAGCCGAGATCATGTCCATTCTCTCCCAGCAACCAGGACGCAGTGAGACGTCTCAGCCGGATCAGCACTCCATGCCGAGCACGGGCAAGCCCCGATTTTACTTGGTAGCTATATGTGAATCCCGCAGCCGCCCGGCTACGACGGCGAAAACGTTAACTGGTGAGACTCTTGGGGCCGGAGAATAAATGCGCGCTTTTCTCTCGCTGCTCTCACTGGCCTGGTCGACGATTCCGCATGGTCAAGCCGCCCTGGATCATCAACGCCCCGGTCCACGTTTTCTAGGCAGTCTCTACCTATCCACTAGCGCGCGATAACGGGCCGCCGCCGGACAAGGAAGACGCATCTTGAGGACTGCCATGTTTGAAGACACCCGTATCTCACCGATGCACTCGCTCGCCGTCGGGAAAGACGGCGGAAAAGGCGGCGACCTGGGGCCATACGGGTCAACAGTGCTTGAAGCAAAGTCACTCGTCGACTCTTCCAGTTTTGCCTTGGGTCGCAGAGCAACAGGCGGGTGCGGGGGCGCGCACAAGCAATTTGCCACGGCACAACGGGAGAGGCGGAGAGCGCAACGACTGCGGAGGCCAGAAGCGTCCAGCCCGACGCCACGACTGCGCCGCCGCTGGAGTAATGCCTACCCACCCAACACTAAATACGTAGACGTTGGGCCAGTAGCCGCGACACACAACAAGTTTTTGCGGCTCGCAGGCGGGAACACTAACTTGAGCCGCCAGTAGTGACCTTGGCGGTTTCTGGTTTTCGCAACCGTTTGCAGGCCGAGGGCGTAGTAAAACGATAAAAAGAGCCAGGGATGGGGGGCAGTGGCTGAGGAGCAAAGGAAGGGGCGCAACGCTGCGGCGCATGCATCATGCAACAATGATACCAGCAGGGTTTCAGCGCGCAGCCGGCCTCCTCCACGCCCGGGCGGCGTCGCCACGAGTCCAATGACGTCGAAGAGACGCCCGCATGCCCAAACAAAGCATCAGCTGCGAAATGCCATCCACATCTGGCTGGGCTCATGGAATCTTCGCTGCAGGAAATCGGGACGATCCGTGCGTGGATGCGCAATGCTTGGCTTGCGCCCGCCAGTCGCGACCCCTCCACCTACGTCATTTGTCGTCACCACAGCTTCTCGCATGCCACCTGCCTAGGTCACCACCAGCGCCCATATAACCCTCGGCCTGCGCCTCAGCTGTGATCTCCACCAAACAAACAACCTCTCTCTCAAACAGATCCTCTACCACATCCACCAAACAATTTCCTCCACCCTTCACCTCCAAACCAACACATCAGTCACCATGTCCGACAAGAACACCTCCACCCTCCAGTCCTACGTCGACTCGGCCACCAGCGCCGTGCAGTCCGCCGTCGGCGCCGTCACCGGCAACACGGCCGACAAGGTACGCCCGCAACCACTCTCCCCCCACGCTCGCCTCCGCTAACAACCCGCCGCAGCAACAAGCCCAAGACAAGAAGGCCGAAGCCCAGGCCAAGGACGACCTCTCGCACGCGTCGGCCAAGGCGGGCCCCTTCACGGTCAGCACGTCAGGCGTCGCCAAGGACGACCCCAACCGCACCGCGGGCTCGTGGAACCAGACGGTCGGCTCGGGCAAGGAGATGGTCGGCAACCTGGTCGGCAGCGAGGCGCTGAAGCAGGAGGGCGCGCGCCAGAACCAGGAGGGCAAGGGCCAGGAGGCCCAGGGCCAGCTGAGCGACCTCGGCGGCGGCATCTCGGACAGGGTCGGCGGCGCCGTTGGCGGTGCCGTCGCTGGTCTGACCGGCAATGAGAAGGCCAAGGCTGATTACGAGAAGCAGCACGATCAGGGCAAGACGGCTCAGAGGGGCGTCGAGGCGGACTTGCAGAAGCAGGCTGAGGCGCAGAAGTAGAGGGGTTCTGCTTCTGAGGCTTGGAGGATACCCGGTGCGCTCGGAGGTTATGATCATGACTTTGTAGTTTATACCCTGAAATCAACTTCTCTGCTTTTCTACCTAGGTTCTCAATTTCTCGCATGGGGTGAAAAGATGTTCACTGTCTCAATCAAGGTACGCTAATGCGATACCAGGTATTACCTCACATTGTTGTTATTTATTGTGACGCTGATTGCTGTGAGTTTATCCGAAAGTGCTCCTTAGTAGGGATGTGGAGACCGTGCATGGATATAGATTGACAAATGACCAGGCAATAGTATGAGGCGAGAGGGGGCGGAGGTGCCGCTGCACCCTTTGCGGTGGGGAGCGTTGTTGTTGGTGCTGTTGCGCAATATGGAGACACTGAGTCGGCAATCACGCTACAGCTACGCTCACTGCGCCTTCTCGTATGCGGAGGAAGTCGGTTTTATTCTACGCAGTCCATGTCGTTTAAGCACTGGAGAGACGTCACTCAGCGCGGTCTACGGGGTAAAAAAGGGTTCGCTTGCGGTGGCAGAAGCGCACGCGAAGCCAATCATGCGTGCAGGCAACAGTTTCCAGATATGGTTTTGATTGATGTTAAGACGGCTTACCGCACGCTGCGTCAAAGAGCCCGGACTCTTGAGCTTCCGAGGGCGGACTTTCGGTGGGCGAGTCTCTACCCTCCCGAAGAGGCGCAGGCCGCGCGAGAATTCTTTCGACGGTCATGTACGATGCAGGAGGGCCGTGGAGTGTGTGGGCTACTGTGCGCTGGTGAAGGTTCTGAGATTGAAGCCGAGAAGTCGGTAAGTAGTATGTGTTCCTGAAGATAGATATTCACTGCCAAACTCGAGATCAGAGAGATTTGAAAGCAGCGTATGTGTTAAGAAAAACCATCTCCAAGCCCAGCGAACTAATAATACAAGGAAGTGCCCGCACTTCTACGAATCAAAACAGCGACATCCCCCCAACACTCAGTTCTTCCTCTTAAAGAGTCCTCCAAGACCACCAGTCAGGCCGCTCAAGCCGCCCAAACCACCCGAACCACCCGAGCCACCACCCAAGCCACCCATCAGACTGCTCAGACCGCCCAGTCCGCCACCCGACGATCCGCCGCCCATCAGTCCGCTGAGCCCGCTCAGCATGCCCGAGCCACTGCTGTCGCCGGAGCCGCTCCCGCCGAGCCCGCCCAAGCCGCCGAGCAAGCTCGAAGCGCCATCACCGGACCCGCCGCCGCTGCCGCCACCCATCAAGCCGCCCAACCCACCCATTAAGTCGCCCAACCCACCAGCCGACGACGACGCACTGCCGCTGCCGCTGCCGCTGCTGTCAGCCGAGACGGTAGCACTGCCGCTGCCGCTGCCGCTACCGCTGCCGCCGACGGCCCCCGGGGTAGAGCTGGCGGAGATGGAGGCGGTGCCGGAGGCGGATGCGGAAGCGTCGAGCGTGCCCAGCTGCTGCTGGATGAACTCGGCGGCGGGGCCGACCGACTCGGTCGCGTACGACAGGTGGGCGGGCGTGATGATGAACTGGTTGCTGCAGACCATGTCGCCGGCGGCGCAGAAGATCTTGGTGCGCGACTGGTCGATGTTCTTGAACTGCTGCGCCTTGAGGGGGTCGCCGAAGGTGACGGCGGCCTGTTGCGGGGTGACAATGTCAGTCGGGGGGTTCTGTCGGTGGATGGAGAAGAGGGGGGAGGGATCGAATGGAGAAGGAAGACACGTACCGCAACCCTCGCCGCCTCGCCGGCACTCAGGTCCATCAGACAGCCGTGCACCTGCTGGGCGCCCTGGGAGTATCCCGCGAGCACGATCTTGGTCTGCGGGCACTTGGCGACGGCCTGCTGGACGAGCTGGGCGCAGTTCTTGCTGCCCTCGGCCGCGCCCGGCGACATGCTGCCGACGACGGTGCCCGCCACGTCGGCCGGGTAGTTGACGCCCTGCGTCGCGAGCTTGTCGCCGCCGCCGACGGCCGCCGCCAGCTTCGTCTTGAGCGCCGGCCCCACCGTCGACCCCATGTTGCCCTGCTCCGTCGTGCCCCGCGCGAATATGTACGTCACGTCCTTGCACGCCCCCGACTGCACGTCGTTGGCGGTTTGCCCGCCCAGCCCCGGGATCGAGAAGCCTTGGCGCGCTTCCAGAAGCGGCAGCGCGGTCGCCGCGGTCGCGGCGAGGGCCAGGCTGGCGAGGTAGTGGTTGATGGCGACCATTGTTGTTGTGGAAAATGAAGGTGGTGAAGCCGTCAGTCTTGCTGATGGGCTGTCGTTGAGATTGGAAAAGAAGGAAAAATGAGGGTGGAGCCGTCAGTCTTGCTGATGGGCTGTCGTTGGGGTTGGAAAGAATGAAGGAAGGACTGGAGAAACGAATGTTGAAGCTGCGGATGAAAGAAGGCCTTCCTCTCTCCCCGACCTCCTTGGGCTTTATATCTCTTCCTGCATCTCCCATGGTCTCTCCTCGCGTGACCCAAAGTTGCCAATAGTCTACATCTGGTAGATGAGACGCCGAATGGATGCATAGAAACAGCGCCCATGCCGAAAACGCGAAGGGCTTGAGAGTGGATCGGCAGAACAAAGCAAACTTTTTTTTATCGATAGAAGCTAGCTTCGCCACTGTGATACGCGCCGTTGCGGCGAACGGCCTTCTGAGGTAGCTCGAATGGTCGCATGCCAACCGAAGAGAGCTGATTCTCCGGCCGGACTGATTGAGATAACCTTTCGACTAAGCAGTTAGTCTCGGCAACTTACGCCTGGAGCAATTCTTGAATACGGTGGAGGTGGATCACTTATCTCCTCATCGGTCCTGAGGGTCATGCTGGGGGATCTACGCTCCGGGATCGGCCCGTTACTAGCAAGTGAGAGGTTCGAGAGAGACATTGATCCTTCATACAGCATCTTTGTAGAAGAAGGCGAAAAACTGGAGTGATTCGGATGTGAGAGCTCACTATAGCACTCATCAATATCGCATGGGAGAGTAAATGCAGCTGTTTGAGCATGGAAATGGTATGGGAGGATGTTGGAAGGGGTGGGGCGCGGCGCAACGGGCTGAATGATGCTCGGACCAGAAGACGGCTGTGCGAGTCAGACGTTTGTCACCTCTCGCTCTCTGTAACGCATCGCTCGAAAAGGAGTTGCGACCAGCGCTAAAGCGACCGATATGAAGCAGCTAAGTGCTCCCAAAGGGTAGAAAACCGGCTTCATTGTCGATAGAGTTTCATGGCTTCATCGAGGGCATCTCGAATCTTCCGCTGTCGATCCAGCATCTTGCACTTGCTCCTTCCTGACTTCCGTTCATGTGCTGACCCCTGACTGTAGTGTAGGACATCATCTCCTCGCACTGCCACCATTCCGTGTCTCCAATTCCACGAAGACATCGGTAGCTGCTGGAGTGATTTTTCCTGGTCTTCCTTAGGCCGGTGGACATTGATGTCGCTTTGTCCCTCATTCGGATCATCCGGATCACACCCAAACTCCTCAAGCGGCACTTGTGAATGGCGACGCAATTGACTGGGCACTCACCAATGAAAGACACCCACTTAATGGGTCAAGAGCATTTGTGTTCCTGGGTGTTGCCTGAAGTTGAATCAAGGCGCGTTTAGGTTCACTGCATCACTCCCTTCAGGGTCTGCGTGAAGTGGTACAGAAAAAGAGCGACGGAATGAGCTATAAAAATACCGCATTGCGACTGTCTTAGCGATGTTGAGAGTGTTGCGGAGTCGACTGGAACTTCCACAGACGAAGGGATACACGCTTCTCGCGCAATCACATGTCAGCGACATGCCAGACTTACCCGGAGACCTCTTTTCCGTCGCAACTCTCTACACATTGTTGGAGGAACAAAAATAATACAATCGCTCACTGACTTGAACAAAGCCTCGGAAGCCGCCCGATGCAGCCCGTGGGTAGCACCGCTACATGGGTGGGCGCCGTTCTGCCCCGAAGATGTCCAAGAAGTTGTTGACCCAGACTCAGCTTACCCCACCACTTGGCCCTCCGGAGCTCCAATCAGCACCGTTGTTCGCAAACAGAGTTCCCTCCTGGTTCCGGAACACCATAGCTTCGACCAATCAGACGGTCGGTGAGCACCGCAGCATTCCAGACAAGCGGGGGACATATACTTAACCTCGCGATGCGCGACCAGGTTCCCCACGATCCGACTTACTCGCGCTCCACGCCCGCTCGCTGCCGCCCATCGCCTTCCCTTCGTCCTTCGCCAACGATGATACAAAAGCCGCCGGCAGCCCCGGCCGTACGGGCGGAGGACGACGCCGACGACGACTACGAGGACACGCCGCCGCACTACGACTACCCCGAGGGCGACGACTCGCACGACAACCTCATCAACGACTACCTCGACGAAAACGACGACGAAGCCGCCGCCGCCGACGACATGGCCTCCGCTTCCTCCCCCGCCAACGGCAAACAGCGCATCACCATCATCGGCACGGGCTGGGCCGGCTACACGCTCGCGACGGCGCTCGACACGCGCAAGTTCGCCGTCACCGTCATCTCGCCGTCGCCCGCGCTCGTCTACACGCCGCTACTAGCCAGCGCAGCGACGGGCAAGTTCGCCTTCTACCTGGCGGAGGAGCCGATCCGGGGCAAGAAGCGGGGGCTGCGCTACGTCAAAGCGCGCGTCGAAAGCATCGACCTGGCGGCGCGCCGACTCCGCTGCCGCACGGCGTTCGACTGGTGCCGGCAGGACGACGCGTTCGAAGAGACCTTCGACACGCTCGTCGTGTGCCCCGGGTGCGCGCCGAACCGCTTCAACGTGCCGGGCGTCGACGAGCACGCGCAGTTCGTGCGGACGGTGGACGACGCCAGACAGCTGCGCCGCCGCCTGTTCGAGCAGCTGGAGAAGGCGGCGGGCGCGCCCGGCCTGACGGACGCCCAGCGCCGCGACAAGCTGCGCGTCGTCATCGTCGGCGGCGGGCCCACCGGCGTCGAGCTGTGCGCCGAGCTGTGGGACCTCGCGCGCTCCGACCTGGCGCGGTTGTATCCCGGCGTCGCGGGCTTGCTGTCCATCGCCATCCACGACGTCGCTCCGCACATCCTGAGCGCGTACGACCGCAAGCTGCACGAGTACGCGCGCGAGAAGCTGGCGCGCCGCGAGAATGTGGATGTGCGCACGAACTCGCACATCGAGCGCGTCGAGCGCGATGCGATTTATACGAGGGAGGACGGCAGGTTGCCGTGCGGTTTGCTCGTGTGGGCCACGGGCAACCAGAGCGTGCCGCTGGTCGAGCGGCTCGAGGGCGTGCGCAAGTCTGGCGACGGCGGGCTCGTTCGCGTGCTGACGGACAGCCGGTTGCGCGTCTACAAGCCGAAGGGGGAGGAGGGCGATGGGGCCGCCGGTGCGGACGATGAGGTGTGGGAGGGCGTCTACGGGCTGGGCGATGCGTGCGACATCGAGGGAGCGCCGCTGCCGACCACGGCCGAGGTCGCGGTGCAGAAGGCGAGGTACCTTGCCTGCGTGCTGAACAGCGGGTCCGAGACGCCGTACAAGTTCCGCCCGAAGGGCCTGGTCACTTACCTCGGCAACCACGACGGCATCATCCAGGACAGGGAGTGGACGGGCAAGTTGGCGTGGCTGTCCTGGAGGCAGGGCAGTTTGACCTGGACGAGGAGCTTCAGGACGAAGTCGATGATTTTCCTGACATGGGGTGTCAACAGGCTGTTCGGAACGGAGTTGGCCAGATTGTAAAGACATTGTTGCAACGGTGATAGGGACGTCTTTCTTTCTTTCCTTGAGATCGAGGGGGCGTTATGGGCTTTCTAACTGGCTACACTCGCCGTCTTGCTCAGCTTAACTGCTTTGCCCTAGTATGGTAGCGCTATATGCGTGTGATAATTAAGGATCTGGCGGGGATGAAAGGTTGCAGAAACGTGGTGATTCATCACCCGTGTACTCAAAATGGTTTAGCGTCGCAGGTTGATCTGGGATGAACGGACGACGTGGTGGGATGCGCAGCAGTCGACCATACCCATCGGCCAGGACAACATGGAGGACGAAGACGATGATCAGAGTCCGTCGGAATCTTGGTCATCTTCCTCAAACTAGCAGCTCACATTCGGCACCATCGTCAGCATAGTCCAGTCAGTTCAGGCGCAAGAAAGATATGTCCGTAGAGCTCTATTGCTGAAATGCAGTGTTTCCCTTTACCGCTCAAATGCTCTCAGAAAACCGTCCATGCAAGCGCTCGCTTGGAAATGCTGGAGAAAGGAGAAAAAAAGAGACCCAGAGATCAAAAAGTATTGCCGCCCACCGTGATGCAACCGCGCCAATATGTATCCGCTTCCAAATGCTTCCAAGTTCAGCATGCCATCAGCAAGTCGTTTCCAAAAAAAAAAAAAAAAGGAACCCAAAGTTGAAAAGGCCGGAGGAGGAAAGAAACCGATCCCGCCCATGCTGCCAGTAAACCAAGCCCCAGAAGATGCCAGGAGTAAACCCCAGCCCCAGCCAACCCCACGCAGAGATCGCAGCAACCGGTGCAAGATAGCCAGCCACACAGCCACACAACCATCACCCTTCCTCCCCTCCCCTCCCCAAACGACCTCAAAGCGCCACCAACCCCCCACCCTCTCCCTCCCCCACCACCGCAAACCTCCCCGCCAACGACCTCTTCAACCCCCCTCGCCTCCTCTTCCCCATCCCCATGCCCGGCGTAACGTTCGTCGTCGTCATCGTCGTCGTCCCGTCGGAAGGCGGAGGCGCAAACGACGACAACCCCCCCTCATCATCCTCGTCGCTGCTGCTGCCCAGCGACAGCGCGCTCAGTTCCTCCGTCGGCGAGCGGAGCGGCTCGTCGACGAAGGCGAAGGCGAAGGCGCTGTAGCAGCCCGGCGAGCGGCGGCGCGAGGGGGAGAGGAAGGATTGGATGGCTGTGGCTGTGGTGTTGTCGTTGTCGTTCGGTGAGGGGAAGGGGTTCTCGGGTGACGAGGGAGTGGTGGTGGTGGAGAGGCGGACATCTTCTTGTTGGGAGAGGAGCCAAGCGGCGGTGCGGGCGGTGGGGGAGGAGGCGTCGTTGTCGGTATTGTCGTGTAGATGCTGGGAGATCAGGGCATCATCATCCCCGCGTCGCCGCCGCTTCGGCGGGCTCAGCAACCTGCCACTGCCACCGCCACCGCCACCACCATCGGCATCGTCGTCGAACTCGAACCCGTCCCCGTCATCGCCAAACGCGGCGGCGACGGCGCGCGCGTCGCCCGTCAGCGTCACCCACGTGCGCATGGGCTGGGTGCGGCGGAGGGTGGGCGGGGTGAAGGTTGGGTCCGGCGAGCGGCGGCGGCGGCGGCCGTGCTGCCCTCGGAAGGGTGATGGTGGTGGTGCCTGGAGCTGTGGTGTGAACAAACATGAAAACGAATTAAAAAAAATAAAAACGCCGGGGGAAAGGAAAGCAGAGAGTTCCTGATCTCTTGGCGAATCCGGGGTTTTTGGGGATTTGTGGGGAATGAGATGCGTGCGTACGTACCTCGGACGAAGTGTATATGCTCTTGTTGGTGGGTTGTTGCTGCTGCTGCTCGCCACCGGGACCTTGGGGGCCGACGGCGCCGCGGGCTGGAGTTGGAGCTGGAGCAGCTCTTCTGGGGTCGCCGCGCAACCGCGAGACTTGGTTGACATGAGTTTCAGGACGCTGTCTGACTAGCCGTCCGTCGATCCGCACCGGAGATCTGGAGAGCGATGGCAAACGAGGCGGCCGCTGGTGCAGCTGGCCACGTCTTCTTCTCGAGTCAGTGGCCGCGGGCGGAGGCGGGACGGTCGTCGGCGACATGTCGGCCGTCGCAGTGGGGATGGAGTCGGTTGCCGTGGCGATGCGACTGGGGCCTTCGCCGCTCGACTCTTTTGCGGCGCGGGAGAAGTCGAAGAAGAGATGGAGGTCGAGCGAAGAAGGGGCGGGCCGCTGGGATCTTGAGCGGCGACCCCAGGGGGTTGTTTGTAGAGGCAGCGGATAGGGCTGGCGGTGCACGGGGGCCGGTGGTGCCTGGATTTATGGGTCAGGATTGATGGTCAGAGTGACCGTGGCGGTCGGGTGCCTGGTGCTGGCGGACCTGAAATAATGAGGTGGCGGCCATGGCGGATGACAGGCGCACAGCAACAACGGGGAACAGTGAGTGTTTGTTTGTCTCGAGGCGAAAAGTTGGCAGACAGCGTCAACAAGCAACACCGGCCACCGCTTGGTCAGAGCGATTCTGCGGGGAAGGGGTCGCATCAAAAGTGCCCTGATTGGCGGACGGATGGAATTATTTTACAGCCTTGAGTGGTAGCTAAAGGCAATGGTCGAATATCAAACCCAGTACGTATTTTGGTCTCCTGCAAACGCCGGCCCTTAACCCTGTTTTACAGATGGATGCCTTCCATCATCCGCTAGACTGCATGCTGTTAGCGCGCCGATGTCGCAATCGCCCAGGTTTTACGCAGGACTCACTGCCGCCAAAGTAGCTGAACTCGTCGAAGCAGATGTTGCCGTTCGCGTTGCGATACGAGCCACCCGTGCCCGCCATCTTGCCGTCCTGCGCCTGCGCCTGCGCAAGCCGGCGACTCGACTGCCGGACGGGCGCCGTTTGGCTGCGCGGCAGGCGCTGGCGCGACACGTGCTGGCCGCTCGCTTCTTTAGCGCCGCCTGTGGGACTTCTGCTCTGCGCCTTGACGACCATCGCCAGCTGAGCGTCAGTCTTGCTGCGCGCCGGTTTTGACGGCCGCTCCTTCTGCTGCTGCTGCTGCTGCTGCGTCTTCGCCGCGAGCTGCTCAAAATCCGAGTCGGCCGTGGACGGGCGGCTGTCGGCGTCGCTCTTGGGCTCTTGCTACAGAGCTTGTGAGCGGAGGCTACATCGACACCAGACGGCTACCACTGACCTTCGGGCTCGTCGCCGGCGACGACGACGATGACGACGACGCGGAGCCGTAGCCCTCGTCGACAAAGTGGACGTGCTTCTCGACCTTTGGCTGCTCGGGCATGGCGGCAGCGGCGGGCGTGGAGAGGCTCTGGGCGCGCTTCAAGGCCGGCTTGGTGGCGACGGGGTGGCGCTGGCGGTCGACCGTGTCGGCGCGGGCGGCCGGGCGGAAGACGTACTGCTGGGCCTGGCCGAGGTGCGGCATTGAGGCGTGCGTCTTGTGCTTCATGTACGCCGGGCGCTGGGGCTTGTTGGTCTTGGCCGCCACGACCTCCCGCGCCTTGGACTTGGCCGACGGGAAGGAGAGGTACAGCGAGTCCTTGAAAGCATATTGTTGGCGGGTGAGTGTTGCCGACAATCGCTCGGAAGGAGGGAGGAGCAAGACGGAGAGAGGCTGGACGGAGGACTCATACCGACCACTCGCCCGTCGAGGGCGCCGACCAATCGCTGTCGCCCATGAACGGCATGTTTGCAGAGATGAGCAGGCGTGGGAGCAGTATGGGGAGGCGGGCGAAGTTGAGGAGGGTGGGCGTGGCGTGGCTTGGGACTGGGGCCGACTATATAAATTTTGGCAAGCAGGCACAGCAGCCGCGTGGGCGCCGAAGCGTCAGGGAGGGTCTCCGCAAAATTTCTCCAGGATCATCGCAGCCCTACACTGAACCGCCGCGGCCGCTAGCCACTGGCCAGACAGGCAAAACCGCCGCCCAGGGTGGGTGCCGCCAGGGCCCCGTCGCCCGTCTGCGACGATCGCTTCCGGTGACGCCGCCGCGCGTTTGGCGTTTGTGGCCAGCGCCTGCACCTCGTCATTATTGACGGCCGAGGCGGTGGTGGGAGGCGACTGGGGTGCGCGCGGCGTGCCTCATGCGGCGTGCTCGCCCGGTTGGGAGAGCGGTGAACGCAAGGTGCGGCATAAAGACGCGTGCGACCGACAAGGGGCCGCCCCAGCTGAATGCATGCCTATGACGAGGCGGCCTGGAGCATAACCTGCCGCGCGGGCGCAGGGAAGGCCGCGGCGGGCGTGCAAATCGCCGAGACGGGGCTCCAGCGTACCTGAAAGCACTCTGGCCAGCATGCGTCGCGTCCTCGCATGACTTATTTTCGTGCGACAGCCTAGCCCGGAGTGCCTGAGGACGGCAAGCCGAGGAGAGCAGGCAGCCAGTCGCATGCAGGGCGGTTGCGCCATAGCGGGTGACCAGTGCGTGCAGCAATTACATCAGCTGTGCGCTTTCGCAATCGCCCTCACCACCCTCGCAATCGTCGTCCAGCGCCGTCGTGGACCAGAGCCCGCCCGTCGTGTCTCCTAAACCGCCCGACGACGACCAAGCCATCCCGCTGGCCTCTCTCGCAATGGCCCCCGACAGAGGCGCCCGCCTCTCGCCCGCCCAGCCGCCGCAAACCCCCACTTCTGCCTATCGCGACGACGGCAACGACGATGCAGACCTGCCGCATGACCCCGCGCCCGCCCGCGCGATACTTGCTCAGCGTGCAGCCGAGCCTCAGAACTTCACCCTGCGCGGCATCCTGGTCGGCCTCGGCATCGGCATTGTGATATGCTTCTCCAACACATACTTTGGCCTGCAGACGGGCTGGGTCAGCAGCATGGCCATGCCGTCGGCGCTGCTGGGCTTTGCTTGGTTCCGCCTGATGTCGCGCTACCTGCGCCTGCCCTTCTCGCCCGTCGAGAACGTGCTGATCCAGAGCGTCGCCGGCAGCGTGGGCACCATGCCGCTGGGCTGCGGCTTCGTGGGCGTCATTCCCGCGCTGCAGTACCTGCTGAAGCCCGAGGAAAACGGCCCGCTGGACGTAGGTCTGTGGAAGCTCATCGTGTGGGCGGTCGGCATCTGCTTCTTCGGCGTCGTCTTTGCCGTCCCGCTGCGCCGCCAGGTCATCATCCGGGAGAAGCTGAAGTTTCCGAGCGGCACTGCGGCCGCCCTCATGATTGGCGTGCTGCATGGCCAGTATGGAAAAGGCGCCGTCATCCGCCAGGACGAGCATCGCGGGTCGCAGCAAGGGGACGGCGACGACGGCGAGCGGGCACATCTCCTCGTCGGCGGCGCGCCTGGCGGAGCCACGGCCGACTCTCCTCCGCCTCAAACCTTCCCGGAAACGGACGAGGAGAATGAAGCGGGGACCGGGCTGGATTCGCAGAGCGACTGGAGGGCCAAGGTCCGCCTCCTGACCATAGCTTTTGGCGTCTCCGCTGTTTATGTAGGTGTATTGCATCATCTTCATGTGAGGCTTGACTGATTGTGGTGATCAGACCGTCTTGACCTACTTTGTCCCCCAGCTGCGTGACGTGCCAATCTTCGGGCTCCATCTGGCCAGCAAATGGCTATGGACCCTGAACCCTTCTCCGGCGTACATCGGCCAGGGTATCATCATGGGGCCCGAGACGACGCTCCACATGCTCCTGGGTGCCATTCTCGGGTGGGGCGTCCTTTCGCCTCTTGCCAAGAAAAGAGGCTGGGCCCCCGGCCCGGTCAGCGACTGGGAGACGGGCAGCAAAGGCTGGATCGTGTGGGTCAGTCTTGCCATCATGCTGGCGGATTCACTGGTCAGCCTTGGCTGGTTGATTCTGCGGCCCCTCATCCACCACGCGCGCGTGTGGCTGCCAAGGCTCATTGACCATTTCAGACAGCGGACCTGGAGCGACATGTTCTCGTTCGACATGGACTCGCTCAAATCACTCAACGGATACGCCGCCATCGACGGCCGTCCCGCCAAGCGCGATGCATCCGACGAGGAAGAAGAAGACGCCCCGCCCGAGCATCTCATCTCCACGCGCACCACGCTCATCGGCCTCGTCCTCTCCCTCGGCCTCAGCATCGGCGCCGTGCACTACGTCTTCGGCAACCTCGTCCCGCTGAGCCTGAACATCCTCGGCCTCGGGCTCGCCCTGGTCCTGAGCATCATGGGCGTGCGCGCGCTGGGCGAGACGGACCTGAACCCGGTGTCGGGCATCTCGAAGCTGACGCAGCTGCTCGTCGCGCTGGCCATCCCGCACGCCGCCACGAACCGCAACGCCGTCGTCATCAACCTCGTCGCCGGCGCGCTGTCCGAGTCGGGCGCGCTGCAGGCCGGCGACCTCATGCAGGACATCAAGACCGGCCACCTGCTGGGCGCCGCCCCCAACGCCCAGTTCTGGGGCCAGATGGTCGGCTCCGCCGTCGGCGCCGTGCTGTCCGCCTGCGTGTATCGCCTGTACACGAACGTCTACCAGGTCCCCGGCAAGCTCTTCGAGGTCCCCACCGGCTTCGTCTGGATCTTCACCGCTAGGCTCGTCACCGGCAAGGGCCTCCCGCCCATGGTCTTGCAGTGGGCGGGGGCCGCCGGCGTCGTCTTTGCCGTCGCCACGGCTGTTAGGGTCGCCGAGCAGGCCGGGGCGGGCGCAAGGCGGTGGTCGCGGTTCATTCCTGGTGGCATTGCTGTTGCTGTTGGTAAGTGTTGTTCGATTGTTTTTTTGGGGGGAGGTCCCTGCCACCTCCCCTTCCTCCCACGTCTGCGTCTGACTCGAGTTGATAGGAATGTACAATACGCCGTCCTTTACGCTTGCCAGGACCATCGGTGGCCTGATGAACCTGTGCTGGCTTCGCTACCGCGGCAAGCAGGAGACGCCCATCATCGTGCTCGCGAGCGGTCTCATTCTCGGAGAGGGTCTTTTGAGCATCGTGAACCTGCTCTTGGCGAGCCTGGCCGTGCCGCACTTGTGATTCTAATGTTTTATGTTTATGTTCGTTCGTCTTGCGAGAGAGTCGTCCGTACGCGCGGGACTGAAAAGGCGTCAAGAGGTACTAGAATACGACGAAATCATGAACGGATACGTTGCTCGTGACCACTTGGGGAAGCGCGACCTCGATTCTTTTTTTTTTCCCTCATTTGCGGCGCGCCTCATCTACAAGCGTCTTCTTCTTCTTCCATCTGAACTCTATTGCGACACTAGCCCGGCCTTTAAATGCCTCACGTTAACAGCACAGCACGGATCTATTGAGACTCGGAAAAAGCCAAGACCGCGCAACGAGCTTGTGTGTGCTTGTGTTTGGTACTTCAGTGACCACCGCCGTCTTTCCTGCACTCTCCTTCCCACCTCCAATCTTCTTCCGTCACCCGCTCCTGATCATGGCGATCGTTTCTC